>JAODKC010000044.1:106814-118032 GCA_026777985.1 Mormyrops attenuatus
CGGGCGGGCGGGGGGGGGGGGGCGGGGCCGGGGGGGCGGGGCCCCCCGCCCGCCCCCCCCCCCCCCCCCCCCCTGTGTCATTGCTTCAGGAACCGGGCCCTTTCTGTGCATCCCTGAGCCCAGCCTGTAGGGGATCTCCATCAAAGTCAAATTACTTGTACGACATACAGTGAAATACTTGTTCTGGCTGATTCACCAGGTGTGCTACAGAAAATTGGGAATATACATTATTCTAGATGTATCTAAAAATATACAGAATGTAATGAAATGTACTATACTACACTGCCCGTCCAAAAAAAAATGTCGCCCCTGGATTTAACTAAGCAAATAGGTACGAGCCTCCTATTGGATAATTACTGCATGGGCGATTATCTTCCAGCTGGCAACAAGTTATTTAACCCCAACTGGTGCAATGAGTTGCTTCTCATTTCTTAAATAACCATGTCGAAAGACACATCTCGTGGTCGTGGAAAAGATGTTAGTCTGTTTGAAAAGGTCGTGGAAAGTCTGTTTGAGAAGGGTGAAATCATTGGCATGCATCAAGCAGAGAAAACATATAAGGAGATTGCAGAAACTACTAAAATTGGGTTAAGAACTGTCCAACGCATTACTAAAAACTGGAAGGATAGTGGGGACCCATCGTCTTCGAGGAAGAAATGTGGCTGGAAAAAAATCCTGAATGATCGTGATCGGCGATCACTTAAACGTTTGGTGAAATCAAATCGAAGAAAAACAACAGTAGAAGTCAGGGCTATGTTTAATAGTGAACGTAAGAGCATTTCCACATGCACAATGCGAAGGGAATTCAAGGGATTGGGACTGAACAGCTCTGTAGCCATAAGAAAACCACTAATCAGTGAGGCAAACCGGAAAAAAGGCTTCAATTTGCTAGGGAGCATAAGGATTGGACTCTGGAGCAATGGAAGAAGGTCATGTGGTCTGATGAGTCCAGATTTACCCTGTTCCAGAGTGATGAGTGCATCAGGGTAAGAAGAGAGGCAGATGAAGTGATGCACCCATCATGCCTAGTGCCTATTGTACAAGCCTGTGGGGGCAGTGCTATGATCTGGGGTTGCTGCAGTTGGTCAGGTCTAGGTTCAGCAACAGGATGTGCTCCAAGAATGAGGTCAGCTGACTATCTGAATATACTGAATGACCAGGTTATTCCATCAATGGATTTTTTCTTCCCTGATGGCACAGGCATATTCCAAGATGACAATGCCAGGATTCATCGGGCTCAAATTGTGAAAGAGTGGTTCAGGGAGCATGAGACATCATTTTCACACATGGATTGGCCAGCACAGAGTCCAGACCTTAACCCCATTGAGAATCTTTGGGATGTGCTGGAGAAGGCTTCGCGCGGCGGTCAGACTCTACCATCATCAATGCAAGATCTTGGTGAAAAATTAATGCAACACTGGATGGAAATAAATCTTGTGACATTGCAGAAGCTTATCGAAACAATGCCACAACGAATTCGTGCCGTAATCAAAGCTAAAGGCGGTCCAACGAAATATTAGAGTGTGTGACCTTTTTTTTTTTGGTAGCAACTTTTTTTTTTGGACGGGCAGCGTATATACAGGGTATATAACTGTTATATAGCTATAACTGGTATGCAAGTACGCATTCACCTTTAAAAGCAATACGTGCGGCAATCAATTAATGTAACAGCGCGAATACGTACATATTTTATGTGCATTTGCACCGTTATGACACAAAATTGCCGTGCATTTTAACCTCTATACCACACAGGAAGTAGGAATTAGCATATAAAGGTTAAAATGCACAATAATTTCTTGTCATATTGGTGCGAATGCACATAAAATACGTACGTATGTACGCTGTTACAACAATCGATTGCCGCACGTTTCGCTTTTAAAGGTTAATGCGTATTTACGTACAAGTTATGTCAATCCCTGGATATAATTAAATATATAATTGTATATGTATGTATGAACATAGTTTATATTTATACTTAAATTATTACTATTTGAACATAAAGTATATAAAATAGTATAATTTAAAGGGCTCTTGTGCCTCTTGATCTCGATCTAATTATGCATTGCAATGTTGAACTTATGGGTCATGCTTGCACAGTAGGGGCTTAAACATGCATTGATGCATCTCGATGAATTGATTTATTAAGGTGGCGATTCAACTATATCGATCTGTTACATCAGAGTCAGTTATCAATTTTTGGGGGTAAAAACCTCCATGAAAATACTCCACCTGGGTTGCATGCTCTTACTGTCAAGGGCTACAGGTTTATGAGCAAAGAAGCAGTGCCAGCACATGAACTTCCAAAACGTATGATGGCTGCGAATGGCTCATTAATATTCATGAAGGAAGTGTGACTTGGATGGTTTTGGGAAATGCCCTCTTTTGTAGCGCAAAAAGTCAGAAAGGCTGTTACTGTGTACCATAAATTCTCCCCCCGGAATGCACAAACGTTTTGAAAGACAGAGCTATTTTTTTCAAAGGAAATATTCTCATGAGTGACCCAATCGCAACGGTATGTTTTGCAGACTTTGTGGGGTCCCCCTTGGTATATTTTGGTGATTGCAATCGACCGGTTGGCCATCAGTTAAGGCTGTACGATATGACCAAAATCTCACATCCCGATAACAATATATATACTCGGTGACAAAAAAAGTTAAGCACCCAGAAGTAAAGGTCCATTTTGGATGTAATTTGGTACATGTGCACATCAGCAATGGGCATGTAAATGATTTGATTTGCAAGGAGTTGGAGCGTCTAGTCACCAGACACAGAGGATGCCTTGTAGACGCATTAGATAGCATCACTGCACTTGGCGGAGTTTGATAGGGGTCGCATTGTGGGTCTGCATGAGGCTGGGTGCCCGGCATGTGGGGCATGCAGATGTCACAGTTGCTCGATGTTGGAACCATTGGGCACGTGAGGGCACCCATACACGTGAAGGTTCCGGTCACCCAAGACAGATCACACCAAGGGAGGATCGTCATACTGTGTGTCAGGCATTACAGAACCCCATGACATCTGTGCCTGCCATCTGGACACAGGTATTGGACTCTACAACACCCCGTGTCATCCTGCACCATGTCTCAACAACTGGCATCAGTCACACAAAAGGTTCACCATCCCATGTGTGTAGGCTGCTGTTAACAGAAGCGCAGAGATGGCTGTGTTTGGAGTGGTGCCGTAACCGGAGTGATGACGAGTGGCATTGTAACATGTTCAGCGATGAATCTTGGTTCTGTATCACCACGGATGACCGTTGTGTGCGCGTATGGTGGTGCTGAGGGGAGAGGACCAATCCTGCCAATGTTGTGGAGAGACACACCGCTGCGTTACTCCTGGCATCATGGTGTGGGGAGCCATAGGGTCATCTCTGGTAGTAACTCGGGGACCCTGATGGCCTGATGGACACAGTGCAGTTATTAATAAATACATACAAAACACATATCAGTCGCGTGGCGTAGATTGTCCCCCATAGTTGAATGATTAAAGCACACTTTACAGGGCATATTTGTATTATTTAGGTTAATCCATGTGGTCACGTTGCAGCAAACAGCTAGTGGGCAAGTGTAGTGGGATTGCAAAACTATTGCAAGTGAACACAAAACTATTTTAAAAAATATTTTCCCACGCAGACCTCTTAGGGGCTCAGTACTGGTACGAACTGGACAGAAACCTGCAAATCAGTAGGATGTAAGTCAAAAATGTAACGAGTTCCACAAATAGGCAGGACGTGATCCACAAATGTGTAAAACATGTTTCACATATACAAATTGCTCCATATTTTTGTAGATATGGTTTTAGACAACGCAAAAAAAAAACGCACCCTATTTGTGGATAGTCAAATATTTGTGGATTGTCTTCTGTGGGTTACAAATAGTAAAGTCCAATAAGAACTTCCATACAAGTGCCACATCCCTTGTGGTGGCGTGTAACCTTGCAAAACTGTCATCCAAATGATGAAAAAATGTTGCTGTAAAGAATGTTTTTTACTACACAATGGAATAAACGATAGAGTGTGATATAAATCGATAGACATATTTATTTTGTCATCCGATATATATCGTCATTTCGCACAGCCCTACCACCAATGAAATTGATCATCTCTCCACCGATTTGGAAACCTGCCATGATCGATCTGCCTGGGCATCCCTGCTCTGCTGAGAACTTGTGCCAACTGAAACTGGAAATACTGCAAACTTATTTCACCACTCAAAGCATTGCTATCCGATAGAACGCAAGAATGCAATTGCTTATAGTCACAGACACGAGCAGTTAAGGTTTCCACGTTAAATCTGAAGAAATGCCAGACAAATCATGTCACATATTGGTTCAAAATGGGACACAGCATTTACTTTCCATTGTGGGATGGGTGGCAACTTTGCCAGCAATGTCAAACTTGGACCCCTGGAATGAGCAGCGAGGCAGTCAGAGGGAAAAACACAGTAACAAACTGTCTGTCGACGTCTTCTAGTGTTACACCCCATGACTAAGATTATTTTTGTATGATTTATTAATTGAAGTTAGATTTCAGTTTGCAGTCCCTTCAGTTTGGCGCCTTTTTGTGTTCTGTATTCGTTTAAGGGGGATTCCTAAGGAAATTTTGAGCAAACATGGTGTATTTAAGTAAAGAAATTCTCAGTATTAGCTATGAAAAATATTATTGTGCTAAAATATTTCGAGATATTCCTCTGCCCTGTGGTTAACATATTATCGATCAATATACCTTAAAATATTATCAGTTTTGGTTAATATCATTAGTCTTCGCCAGTATTGCCAGCCAGTATTTAAACTTTAAACAAAAATATGGAGATTATTGCTTTGGACGATCAGCAGTATTTCTGTACTGGAGGATGAGGGATTTTGCGTGCTGATTTATTGCTTATAAGAGGTATTGAAGTACTGGTCTGTAGCATGTTCATAATTTATTATTAAATAACGTCATTCAGGTTTCATTGTCATATACTGATAACAATGTAGCATCATTACAAATAGTGAAATTCTTGGTCTTAGAGCCACTTTTACAGAGTAAGTAAAGTAAACAGCATAATAAAAATGAACAAGTAGTAAGCATAAAATAAAAAAATGCGAGGGAGATGAAATTTTCAAAATTAACTACTGATGTACAATATAAACAGTAAGAAACATTGGGAAAAAAACATTATAATGAGTGTATGAATGTCAGTATCAGTAATTAAGTAGCCCGATTTGGCTCATGGATAAAAGTTTTCTAGAAGACTGCTGTTCGCTGGATTCTCCTGTGCTGCCTTCCCAATGGGTGGGGCATGCTCTGCCGCTAATCTATACCGGCTACACGCCCCATGCTAATCATTCTCCAATTAATCTTCATCAGCTGGCCTTGCAGTCAGTGATTTACATCTATTCTGCACAGACTGGTTTGAATCCTGCAGTGCTGTCTTCCATCCTTTCTCTTGCTAGATTTTCACTGCTTGTTGTGGTCACGACCCAGTCAAGCGCTCGGCTGCGTGTCCAGAAGCCAAAGTGCCAAGACGTTGCCTCAACACTGTGAATGTCGTAGTGGTTTAGAACCGTCATTGGTGTGTACTTTTCCAGATCACATTGGCCTGCATTATCCCCAAGCACAGTGGGGGGGTCTGGGGCTGGGTGGACAGCTCTTGTTTCCTCTACAGATCTATATGGTTTCTGCCCTTGTAGTATGATCCTGAAGTATGGTGCTCTCTGCATACTGTAATTGTGTTGAGTTTACATTGTATTTAATTGCTCTGTGTAAAATGTTAAGCTGTGTATGTTGCTTAGGAGCTTAACAACAAACGGCTCCAACAAACTGCAGCAAAAACGACAGCAAGCGAGAGGTGATAGTGATCCTCATTGGGAATTCAGACCCAGGCAGAATGCAGTAATCTGAATATAAGTAATACACCATCAGACCAAAGGCGAATGAAATCTGGGGGAGAAACCGAAATACTCTCAGAACAGCACCGGGCACTATGGCTGCCTGTTGCGGAGCTGGATGAACTTCCGGGTGACGGATCAGATGGTGCCTTCAGCATTGCTTATAGTTTCCCCATTTTCTTTTAAGGGTGGGGATGGTGGAACAGTGAGGAATTATGGTGAGGGTGGTGTGTAGCAGCGACAGCTAGGATTTTAGTTCTGGGTGCAGGTGTGGATTGGAGGTCTGTGCGTGTGTGTGGACCAAGTGTTCCCCTCAAAATGTGATAAAATCCTGTTTTTTTTTACCTTGTGGGGACTATATTTCAGGTCCCCACAAAGATCTGTGCATGCAATCAAAAAACTGTCAAAGGCCAAAAGTCTTATGTTGTGTTTGGTTACCTATGGTTAAGGTTAGGGTTAGGGTTAGGGTTAGGGTTGGGTCGGGCTTAACTCTTATCCCAACATGACAACCTTTTCTCTGTAGAAAAGAACGGAGAGTCCCCACAAAGATATAATTAGAAACCTGTGTGTATGTGTGCGCACGCGCGCCTGTGTCTGTCTGTGTGTGTGTGTGTGCGCGCACGCGCGCGCCTGTGTCTGTCTGTGTGTGTATGTGTGCGCACGCGCGCCTGTGTGTGTGTGTGTGTGTGTGTGTGTGTGTGTGTGTGTGCGCGCGCCTGTGTCTGTCTGTGTGTGTGTGTGTGTGTGCGCGCGCGCCTGTGTCTGTGTGTGTGTGTGTGTGTGTGTGCGCGCGCCTGTGTCTGCCTGAGGGTGAGTGTGCATGTGTGTGCATATATGTGTGTGCGTGTGTGCACATAGACATCATGCAGGATGCTTCCGAAGCTATAATGAAATAGTACTCATGTAGCCATCCTGGAGATTTCAGTATGACCCCAATATATCAATTTTCTTTGGAAGGTTTGCACTCTACAGAATACTTTTGGCTAGATGTCATATATACACACAGAAAACCTGTCATCTGAGCAGAGCTGGGAAAGTGTTTGGTGTGGGTGGGGCTCCCTGGGAAGGAAATGAGACTGTGAGAGAAACACAAAGTGGTATGAAAAGCAGGTTGTCAGTGCAGGAAGGAAGGGGTTAACTGGGAGCTTTGCAGGGCGGGGGGGAGGGGCTGTCTCCCAGGGAGACGGCTGCACATGCTGAGAGAGGCCTGAGCAGAGCTGTTAAAATGACGGCCTGGGAGTCTGTGCTTAGCTTGTGCATTCTGCTGCTGGAATGCCAGTGCCGCCATGGTTACGGGGCTTGCTGCAGCCAGCCAGGCAGAGCACAGGGGGGGGGGGCCTGCCATTATGTAATTCTTGCGCTTGTGTGGAGACGTGCTCAGTGTGCTGTGCCACACCCCATCACTGCACATCCCAGCTGCTGTTGCATGCCTGATTACACACATGTTGTCTCTGCCTGTCATTTCCACAGGCTTCTCCTGGGTTCCTTCCTGAGACCCCATATGAATGCTCCGTGTGTGTGTGTGTGTGTGTGTGTGTGCGCGCGCACGCGCATCTGCCTGTATGTACACCTGTGGGGGCACCATGCTGTGTCCTAAATATGGTCACTGCTTGGCGGCAGACGGTTGCTTCGCATGCTTCCCCTGGCGTGTCCCTTTGCATACGCCCACCGCCCCATTCCCAAGCCCAGCTTCATCCCTGACATCACACCTCAAAAGCGACTGGGAATCCCATTTAGGTGACTAGTTTCCTCACCTCACCCTGCTTTTTTTCTGCTTCTGACATTGATGAGGCCTTGTTGTGAATGATGGACAACTTGACAGACTTAAACATCTGCTTTACTGTAATGGCCGCCCTAGATGGAGTATCTTAGGGAGTTTCTCGTTCTCTCATTCTTCCACCCCCTACCATCTGATAGTGTCTCTGAAAACCAAACCACAGGAAACTTACCTGACCTGCTGTACCTATGAAGCTGTGCCCTGACTCATTTCTGCTGTTCTCATTAGGTACAGTGGCCAAGGGGCTGGTATATGGGTGTCTCACAGCTCGGCATGGTATGTTATTTTGGGAATGCATTGTGTGATGAGTGTCGGTCCCTGTACTGAAATCGCTGTGCTCTGTGCTGGATTAGTACGGTCTGTAGGTTGGCAGGAGCCTGCTCTAGCTCTGAGGGCTGGAGGGTCAAACAGCCTCACCTGCAGTCATTTATTATACGTGCAGTGTCACTCAGCAGCCTTAGTGTTGGGAATATGTCCAGGCGAGAATTCATAACTCCTCTGCCCTGTTTGTCAGCCGTTTGCTGGATCTTCTTTTTTCTACTTAGCAGTGTAACTGTGACTTTTTAACTTGACAGTATTTATGTGATTATGCCACTACTCAGCCATAATGTAATTCACAATGAAACTGTTCCTAGTGGACTACATACCTGATGCAAAATGTTTAGGGTGAGGTGTTATCACAGTATTATGGTCTATTCTGTGGTTATTTTCCCGAGTACTTCAAACTGGCAAAAGTGAGCTTATTTTAGTCTGTCTGTATGTATGTGTGTGTGGGCGCGTGTGTGTGAGAGAAAGAGAGAGCGAGTGCTTCTACGGTATGTATGTAGCAGTATTAAGGACATTCACCCAGGGAGAATCACCGTCTTGCTGTTTGTGTGTTCGTGCTGTTCACTCCGCACTCTGACATTCGGCTTTCTGGCATGCTGTGTGTTTGTTCTCACTATTTGACCAGTACATGCTTGCCTCTTATTTACAGCTTAGCTATTTTTGCAGGACCCTCCAGCATAAAATGAGTGTCTATTTATTACATGACAAGGCAGTAAACGTGGTCTCTAAATATAAAATCTGAAATTCAGGCTTTTTTTTCCCCATTACTTAGAAGTGACCTTGATATCGACTTAATGTCACTGAAATTAATGTTGATATAATAAAAAAAGAAATGGTGGAAAGAGCATAAGTAAGGTTTGTTGTTCAAGACTTGAGGTCTTTGTCAACACATCCATGTACAAGTACACGGTGCCTTGAATTGACATCTCACTTGGGCCCCCTATGATGCTATTCATAAATACAAACAAATATACATCAACAGCACAGTAGAATAAATTCAGTATAAGAGGGATTGACTTTGCGTGGCGTGTTTGTGTGTGTGCATGGTAGTGCAAATGTGCAGTGTAGTGCATGGTAGTGCAAATGTGCAGTGTAGTGTAAGTAGAGAATGTACAAATATAAAAACAGGCAAACACAAATAGCAGCATCACTGGAAGGTAGGTGGTGGTGTCTGATCGGGGTAATGGCAGTCTTGGAGGTTGGGGTGTTGGCCATTGGGGGCAGTGTCTCTAAGAGACAGCAAGGGGGGGGGACACAGGCACGAGGAATCCCTGAGCATCAGCACCCCAACAACACATTGGGCACCCATTTATTTATTTATTTATTTGCTTGGCCAGTTAGATGCTTCCAAATGCGATAGCAAACGTCAATAAGTGCATTTTTTGATCTTTAATTTACAGCTGACTATTGAAAAAAATCTACAGGCTGTAGCCCATCATTGGCAGGACCGGTCATAAATCCCCCATGGCTATATCTTCTGTCCTGAGGTAGCAGAGGATATTAATGTGATATATTCCTTTAAGGGCCACAAAACTGTGTTTGGACAAAAATAGCCAACTTTTTCTTTTTTGAAATGGTTTTATTGAACGTTCATCACATGCCTAGATGTCACGCATGCTTACCCACGCACACAGCAAGGTTATACCCCAGTAACAGCCCCCGTTATGACAGCTGCTTAGTCAAGCTCAGTGTAATACTGTTAGATTCATGAAAATAACTGCTGTCAATTCTAAGCAACTCTAGAATTAAGATGATCTACATTACTTACACTTTTTCAAGTTGGTAGATTTAACCTTCAATGTGCATTACATAATAAATGGAATTAATGGAATAAATGGAATGTCTTATACCACAATACCGGTTTAAATAGCCTACACACCGTTCGGAAAGTGGCGCAGCTGGAAACTGTTTTAGGGGGACCTTTTTCACTGCTGCACCACTAAAAATGTACCGTGAAAATCAGAAACAGAAGATGTAGCTGACGCTGGAGTTGAAAACTAACCGGCATGCACTGCGCACCGAGCACCAGTAATCGAATCTGCGCAGAACTTGCTCATCTCGAATGAGCCTTTTGACTGTGACGTGTCGGGTAAATAGGATAAATAACATAATGTTGTTTAGGTAGTTTAACAAAAGGTCAATGTATAGACCTGTTCTATAGGAAAGGCAAACTGAAATGATTTCTGTTGTGATCTGGCTCTCTTCTCCCAATCAGTGGAAAATATGATTAACACCCACGCATGCATGGGGAAAAAAATAGTTGAATACCATGAAACCATCATAATTTTGAAAAATACCGTGATATAGAATTTTGGTCATACCGCCCAGCTCTAGAGCAGACATATCGATTTCAAATATCGGTTATCGGTTTCCTTGTTTAGTAATCTGTATCCAGCATCGCCTCTGAAAAAACCATATCGGTCGATCCCTAGGTACTACTGAAAAAAATGCTGACATCAGACCACTGTTATACATCCAAAATCCCAGAGTAAATTACCCAGAGTAAATCTCCTGTAGACTACTCATGGAAAGTAAGAACTATTCGTATCAAGTAGCACGAGTTGCAGAATGATGTTTTTGATTAAATTTGCTGTACTTGATATTGCGCGTCCTCCAATGTGATTACCGCATTTCGCAGTGTCGATGATGAAACAGTATATTGTCCAGCCCTAGCACATCCTAATTGTGTATGCGACCTGGTATGTGACCCCCTTCACAAACCCATTCATGTATCAGATAAAAACAAAATGCATCTATCCCATGTTAAGTCCTTCTCAGTCTTCCTTACTGGTAATGTAATGCGTGTCATGTACTTCCAACTAATACCAATGTAGTAAATAAAGAGGTAGAAGAAGCAGCTCTTCCTCAGCAATCCAATGATATATATGTATAGTTGCCTGACTGACTTATTCAGTTTGGTTTCTTAACTGACTTTGATTCCTCAGCTTAGAAAAGATCGATTAACTTATTAGTTCAAGACCTAGTGGCCAAGTTGAGATCCACTGAGGCAGATAACTGACGAAGAAGTGAGATATAGATATCTCACTTCTTCAGCGTATCAGATGTTACGCTGGTTGGAAATGCTGACTGCTCTGTTTTGTTGCTGTACTCTTATAGCCAGGGGCATAGGAACCACACAAGCTTCCTGGCTTTATACATACTCCCCAACCCGGGTGTTCACTTAAAATTGACCACGGAATGAAAAAAATTGTGTTCATCATTATGTGGTATAATCAATGACCT
>JAODKC010000044.1:157922-170918 GCA_026777985.1 Mormyrops attenuatus
GGGGGGGGGGGGGGGGGGGGGGGCGGGGCGCCCCGGGCGGGGCCGGGGGGGGGGGGGGGGGGGGGTCTTTGGTTGGGGTGGGGGGGGGGGGGGGGGGCCCCCCCCCGTGGCCTGGGCTCCTGACACTTTCATGCTGTCTGTCTTACACAGGAAGTTGTTTTTTTCCCGTCTTTGCTGTGTAACCTCAGAAATGCACATACATTTTAGGTAGTGCTCTCTTTAGTGACTCTCCGCAGGATTAGTGTTCATTCTCCCTGTGAAAGCTGAGGAAGGCAGAGCAGATGTCAGCATGCTAGTTGCGTTTCAGCGGCACTAAACGGGTGATGCTCTTGACCCGTCCCCTACCTTCCCCGGCCCCCCTACCTGTGGCAAGGAGTGTGCAAAGCAAAGAAACATGCAGCACTGTGGGGCCGAACCATTAATAACCCCTGTTTATCTTGTGTCTCTGCAGAAGAAGGCGGAGGAAGCGCACCGGATCCTGGAGGGGCTGGGGCCCCGAGTCGAGCTGGTAAGTCACCTCGCTTAACTCTTTTTTTTTTCTTCTTCTTCTTCTTTTCCAGTCAAGCTTTAATGGCTGCCAGCTACTGTCCTGTTTTTTTCTTCTGTCTCAGTTGCTCACATGATTAACATTAGCCATTTATTAATATTAGTTGTTAGCATTAGCTCTCTGTGGGTGGGGCTTGTTGTGGGGGGGAACTATGGCTGTCATGGGTAAAATTCATGTGCCTCGTTTCCAGGTCACTGTGAGCATTCTTCTCTCTACCATCATCTGCTGGCTTATTGCTCTGCTCACGGGGAGCCTTTAGGATGCTGCACGTCCCTTAGACATGAACACAAATCTCTGTCATCCCCATGTCGCTAGTTTAGCATGTTCTGGGGGAAAGCAAACCTGCCGATGCCTGTTCCCTTGAGACCTGTGTGTTCTGCAGCATCAGGACCCTCCTCGTGACATTTAAAGTCGCAGCATCCCACAGGCTGCAGGGCTGGCTGGCCAGTGGGAAAGGTTCTTCATTCCCTACATTGCTGGGTGCCCAATTTTGTGTAAAGTTTGCAGAAGTGTCTAATGGCTGTCCTTTTGTAATGATTTTTTTAAATCAGTAATTCTGTGCATACGTGGGCTTTGGCTTTGTCTCACTGCCCAGTCATTCTGCTTGATTGATGTTCTTATGCACACACGCGCATAACGGGGTGTTTTGGAATGGAATTAAAAAGCAGTCCTGCTTTCCTGCTTGCGCATGTGCGACAGCTTTTTGCTTTTCCTGCATCCACCCATCCGACCGACTTTCTGCCAAAAATGTGGGCACCTTCCAGAAACTTAAGTGTTTCATGTCAGTAATAAAAGCATGTTGCTTTGGATATATCTTATGCATATTTTTTCCTTGTCGTTTGGCTACATGCTAATGCTGCCAGCCTTCTGCGTAATCTGTAAAATTGTATTGTATAAATTGGTCTTGAACGCAAAATGCGTTTAAGGAATCAATCAGACAAATTGTAACTGGCTAGAACTTCTTTTTGCTCCATCGTGCTGTCTCTCACACTCACCAGTGCCTCTTGTTAGTCACTAGATCCGTTATGGTTACGGTGATGAATATTCACATGTAGGACTCTGTGATTAGGGTGTAGAATATTTCCATCTATAACCCTTATCTGTCTTGTCACACATCTTCACCTCTGAAACTTCTCTGCCCTGCTGATAGTTTCCACTGTTTGTTCCAGCCCCTCTACAACCAGCCGTCAGACACCAAGCAGTACCATGAGAACATCAAAATGTGAGTAGGGTGTCCCGGATGTGTCTCTCCCTCTGCTGTGTGTGTGTCTGTGTCTGTGTGTCTGGCTTGCCTCCCCTTCCGTGCTCTGGAGGTGCTGACTCTGACGGCCTCATATGGAGCCACCAGCTCATTGTTTCTGCCAGGGGTAACCTTGCTGATATTACTGTACCACCTCACCAATCCACAGCAACTGTCTTCTTCTTTTCCACCCTTTCTTTTAAAGCTGGGTAATTTTGCTGGAGGAATTCAGGTTGGCTGCAAAACCTGAGCCCCTCCAGTTGCTCGAACACAGAATTTTCAAGCTACACCTCTGTTATCCCCTGACATCTGCACTGCATCGCTCTCTTCCGTTATGTATACGTCTGCACTGCATGGCTCTCTTCCTTTATGAATACGTCTGCACTGCATGGTGCTCTTCCTTTATGTATATGTCTGCACTGCATGGCTCTCTTCCTTTATATATACGTCTGCACTGCATGGCTCTCTTCTTTTATGTATACGTCTGCACTGCATGGCTCTCTTCCTTTACGTATACGTCTGCACTGCATGGCTCTCTTCCTTTACGTATACGTCTGCACTGCATTGCTCTTTTCCTTTACGTACACGTCTGCGCTGCATCTAATTCTCTTCCTGTACGTATACATCTGCGCTGCGTCTATTTCTCTTCCTTTATTTATATGTCTGTGCTATGTCTGTCTCTTCCTTTTATGTATGTGTCTACGCTGCATCTGTCACTCTTCCGTTTATATATTTGTCTACGCTGCGTCTCTCTCTTCCTTTTATGCATGTGTCTGCGCCGCATCTGTCACTCTTCCTTTTATGCATGTGTCTGTGCTGCATCTCTCCCTTTATGTGTCCGTGCTGCATCTCTGTCTCTTCCTTTTATGCATGTGTCTGCACTGCGTCTCTTTCACTTCCCTTAATGTATGTGTCTGCGCTGCATCTCTCTCTCTTCCTTTTATGTATGTGTCTGCACTGCATCTCTCCCTCTTCCTTTTATGTGTATGCCTGCGTTGTGTCTATCTGTCTTCCTTTATGTATATGTCTGCTTGGCGTCTCTCTCTCCTGTAGCCGATTAGTCCTGTGGGGCTGGTTCAGCAGATGAGCCATAGGATCAAAGTGAGGAAGCGTGACATGTCCAGCAGTCAGGTAGGCAGGTTAAACGCCAGGAGAGAGAAAAACAGGGAAACGTACCTCGAGCACGGAAGGAAGTGGCTCAGTGTCACAGCAGCTGGGCTTCCGCTTTGAACTTTACACAGGCTACTCTTTGCACCTGGATGATGTGGGACTCAACCCTTACAGAGCTCATACTTCTGCGGAGTTGATCTTGGAAATTGGTCCAACTCTCTGGGGGGGGGGTGGTAGTGGTCTGTCTTTGTATATGACTGTGTCTGTATTTCTCTGTCTGTGTGCATGGCTGTGTGTGTCTGTGTCTTTAATAGGGCTTTAGAATAGACAGGCAGCACTCAGCCTTTTCCCCGGATGGTAGCCGTTGTGAATAGAGGTGGTCTGTCCTGTCTGCCTTCAGGCTGCCTCTCCCTCTCCGTTCACTCCAGTGTAATGTCTCTGTGGTCATCCTCAGCACTCAGCCTTTTCCCAGGATGGTAGCTATTGTGTATAGAGGTGGTCTGTCCTGTCTGCCTTCAGGCTGCCTCTCCCTCCCCACTCACTCCAGTGTAATGTCTCTGTGGTCATCCTCGGCACTCTGTGTTGTGCACCAAGAACTATGCAGGTCAAATAAGCCTCTTTGTCAGTCAGGCTTTCTTTTGCCCGTTTGTCCTGAGCTGAATATCAGACATTTAGAGAAGCTCCACAATTGGTGAGGGTTGCAGCCATTAAAGTAACAGTGAGAGTGACGATGAAAGTAATGACGTCCTGTGAAGCGGAACATGCCAGTGCTGAAAGGACCCCCGAGTGCTGCCCTCCATCCCCAGTCACGCTCTGGCTCACTGCTCCTTCTCTCTCTCTCGGTCACACTCATAGAAACCAGGCAATGAGGAAGAAGCTCATCCTGTACTTCAAGAGGAGAAACCATGCCCGTAAACAGTGGGTGAGTAGACCCTTTCAGGATGGGGAGTGGTGCCGGGCTGTTCTGTGATCATAAGGACCTGGAAGAGGTGGTGGGTGGCGCGGTTGAGGGGTGTTACGCATGTGCATGTGGCCGAGCTGGTGTACATTTCAGTCCTGCTCATGGGGGGCTTCAGTTCTGCTGGGGTGCGAACCTTCAGCAGGATGTTTATCGAGCACTGAGCAAACAGCCAGATTTTCTGAGGAGAGGGATTCAAGGCAAGAGGAGGAGGAAGAAATAAGCCTGTAGAGAGCGAGTGGAAGGAGACAGTAGAGGGAGAAGTAGGTTGGAGGTGTGAGGGAGGGAGGGTTGTCCTTTTTTGTTGACATGTGTTCCAGTGAAATAATTAGACGAGAGATTTTCTCATTGAAGAAGTTGTTCTACTACTAGATGTTTGAATTTCACGTGTCTGTGTGAGTGTGTGTGAATGCATTAGTGTTAGTGTTTGTATACCTGTTCTGCTTACCTCAGAAATTCTTTTGCTACTAGAGCAGAAAAAAACAGTTGGTCTTGCAGCATTCGCCTCACTTAGCATGAGAACGTGTTACACGAGCCTGCGGGTGAAACAGGAAATCCACACCTCCCTGCCCCATGTTTGGTCTGGCCCGACCCATCGTGCTGTGCCCGTCTCAGGAAGGAAGTCCCATTTTGGGCCACACCACCATGGGTCCTGTGTCTCAGGGCAGCGGAAGCAGATAGTTTCACTTCAGTTTTTTTTCATGTGGTGCCCTTAACGATGGGGCTGGTCCCACTCACTCCTGCATTGGTGGCCCCCTCCCGCTCCTGCACTGCCAGCCCCGCCTGTCACTCCTGGATTGCCGATCTCACTCACTCCTGGATTGGTGGTAATCTCAACAAAAAAACACACCTCAGATTACAGTCAGAAAATTGGTCTGCTTTTGCTATTTTAGAAAGAATGGAGGGTAATGAAGGGATGTTGGGGAGACAGTGGAAAAAAATGCAGGTAGAACCAAGTAGCATCTCCATTAAGAAAATCTTGTCTAGTTACTTTAATAAGAAACTTTTTTTTTTTTTTAATGGGCCTGTGAATTAAAAATAATTAGTCCCAATATTTTTGGTGCTTCTGAACTGTAGCTGTGAAGTATCCTGGGATCAGTGGCACATGTAATTTAAAATGCCTCAGCCGCTTTGGACGGAGAGCAGTCAGTTCTGTGGTAGCGTCAGTGGGTTGTCAGCTTTCGCATGTACTGTGCCAGCATTTTGTCCAAACCGCTTTGCTGCCATCTCTTACGAACCGCCAGACTCTGTGTGCTGCTCCAGCACTTCCATGTAGAATCTAACACCGTCTGGCTGTATCCTCATCACAGGAAAGCAGCCGGGCAGCTCTGTGACCTTCCAGTGTGCGTGAGATGCTGCAGCATGCATGCCTTACTGAACTGCAGCCATGGTCTTGGTTAAGAAGGAGAAGCCTTCTGTTTTTTAATGGATTTTCCTTACATATAACTTTTCCCCGCATGCAGCACCCATCCAAAATCATTGCATTTGTTAGAAAGTCTAGAAGGTGTCAACCTCTTGCTCTACCTGAAAGCAGGTTAACAGCCAAGGCAAGTTTATTTATAGAGCAAAATTCAGATGCAAGGCAATTCAATGTGATTTACAGAGGCACGGAGATACATTCAAATAGAAGACATTAAAATCACTTTTAAAAGATGATAAAAAACAAAATCATAAAACCTAAAAACAAGTAAACGTAAAAAAAAAAAAGTTACATTGTAGTGGCAGTGTATGAATAATGTTATTTAATTTATTGAAAAGCTGTAGCAGTCAGTAACATTTTAAGACCTGACAGTTGTAGCAGACCTCCGGTCTTCAGGAGGCTTCTACCCCAGCCGGCAGCACAGAGACTGACCGCTGCAGCGTAAACCTCTCCCACATGACTTCAGGGGTCAGGATGCTTTATAACGCTCAAGTAAATCAGTCATGCTGCTTCTGATGATTTGGTACCGAGCAGATAAGTGGCAATATCCCTCTGCAAAGCGCTTTTTATCAGCAGTGTAAATATGTACATTGACTAGTCCTAGCGACTTTGGGATAATAGTAATGCTCGCCTGTTCAGGTGCCACGCTGACCTCACCACCCCTGCTCAGGGAGGGAATCCCCCCTCCACTCTCTGCATGGATTTTGCATGTTCTCCCCAGGCTTATTGGTGTGTCTGTGGGTGTGTACCCTGGGCTGGTCTGTCCGGCCTGGACTCCAGCCTTGTGCCCAGTGCTGCCCGCTATAGCCCCAGGCCCCCACTACCCAAGGCGCCCCAACTAGGATAGAAGACAGACAAAAAAAAAAACGGGACGGGAAAAAAAACACAGGGTGGCTGACTGCTCAACCTGATGCCAACTTGTAGGGCTGTTATTCAAATAAACAGTTTATTTTACTCTTTGTCCCATGTAATCTTTATTTTTTTTCAATAATGGATAGTTTGTTATGCTTCTAATATTTCTCAGTCCACCTCATGCACCTATAGGCAGATATCTGTAAATCCAGCTATGGTGCGTTGTGACACTCTCAATCCATCACTTCATAATTAAAGCCAAAATCTAAGGCTTCCTTGTCTTTCGGTGAAAAATGAAAGGCAGAGCACAAGTGCCGGGAATGTGGCTGTGGTGGATTTAGACTGCATTCCCTGATCGTTTAGCACCTCGTAAATGCCGGCCTTTTAGGCACCATGCTGGAATGATATTGGTCTCAGGGGAAAAGTGAATGTAGGAGGCTCCCAGTGGTGACCTGCCCTCTTGTCCAGGAAGCCGGTGACAGTGGCATAGGCTCTGTAAAGTGCACACATTCTTATTTTGTGGTTTAGCCAAAAGCAGTTTATCAGCATTGATATGATAGATATCCCAGTGTGGTTCATCAGGTGTCTCGAACAGCAGCCTGAACCCTTAAATGTAGCTTGGTGCCCAAGTCATCCGGGGGTGGAAGCAGCATCTGTGGGGTCCTTCACTAAGTAACAAAGAGCAGCATTCATGCTGAGAAGAGCCCAGCCTCACAGGTGCTGTGCCTCTACAGAGCTGCACATTAATACTGTCGGCCGGCTCATGCTAACCCATACGCCGCCATCACACTTGCTTTTGTCGGCCTCCTAGTGCCACTCCTAGGGTCTCTCACACATACCGAGGGCCAGACCAGCGCTGTGGCTGAGAGCGGGCTGGCTTTGGTCCGGAGCAGGGGAGGTGGCTCCTCAGGGCCAGCTGAGCTGATGGCTGTGCTCTTGCTCCTCCTCCCCCTTCAGGAGCAAAAGTTCTGCCAGCGCTACGACCAGCTGATGGAAGCCTGGGAGAAGAAGGTGGAGCGCATTGAGAACAACCCACGGCGCCGGGCTAAGGAGACCAAGGTGCGGGAGTACTATGAGAAGCAGTTCCCTGAGATCCGCAAGCAGCGTGAGCTGCAGGAACGCATGCAGAGGTGAGGGGCAGCCCGCTCACGCGTGCGACCTTTTGCAGAGTGTGTGCTGGTGCATTGCTGACCGTGGAAGGCCTCCTCTCTCCAGCAGGGTGGGGCAACGTGGGGGGGGGCTGTCATCTTCAGCTGCCCGAAGTGAACACGAGGTCTCTGAGATCATCGACGGCATCTCCGAGCAGGAGGTAAACACCCAGGTCTTACGCCAGAGGTGTAACTGGTGCACCATCAGTCACTTCCTCATTCACTTTCTCATTTCCCCATGAACTTTCACATACTCTACTGTACTAGAAACACTCATGGCTGGCCGAATCTTGTATTCTGGCACATGATGAAATCTTGCAATGTTATTATTATTATTGCTGCTGCTATCATACTGCTAGGGTGTCATTTGTACACCATCTTTGCCAATACATGGTGTGTTTTCCCTGGGCGGTTTCCTCCCTGCTCTCCCGTCTCACGCCCCAGAACACAGAGAAGCAGATGCGCCAGCTGGCGGTAATCCCCCCCATGCTTTTCGACGCCGAACAGCAGCGCATCAAGTTTATCAACATGAACGGCCTAATGGATGACCCCATGAAGGTGTACAAGGACCGGCAGGTGATGAACATGTGGAGCGAGCAGGAGAAGGACACCTTTCGAGAGAAGTGAGTGACCTGGTGCTCAGTGTACAGCTTCACATGAAATCTGCGTATGCGGATGGGCTACGGCCTGTCACTGAATGCGTAAAAATGCATTCACAGGTCAAAGTGGTAGGATGGGTACCTTTGGTTGACAAAAGAAGTAAATGCACATTGGTTATTTGGAATCATTTTGGTTTCAATGAATCGCACCAGTAACAACAAATAATTTGCAGAATGTGTTTCAAAGCTGTGTCTGCACCACAAGGCAACACGACCAATTTATTTGAACACTTAAAGCTTAATCATAAAGTGCTCTATGACCAAACAGTACATGAACAAGAAACTCAGAAGTGTGAGGCAAGCTCATCAACTCGTACTGCAATACAGTTATCTGTTAAGGACACCCTCTATAGTGCAACTGCATATCCGTTAAATCACTGTGTTTTTGAGAACTTTAACGGATGCCATCACATGTTATTTGGCAAAAGAGAGGGTCTTCAGCACAGCTGGAAACATCGTCTCCTGCCATCATGCATCACTGAAGCCAGATCCTGTAAACAGACCAGTTTTTCTTGCTAAAAATCTTTAAGTTGCACTTTTTATAGCTGTGGACTAAGCAGTGGACTCTAAGCTGGGGAAAAAAATCGATTTCTATGTAAGTGTATAAGTTACTTTATTAAGATTCAATAAATTCAAGGTTTCTGCAGTCAAGAGTAATTGTGGGAAATAATCGTGATCTCCATATTGGTCAAAATAATCATGATTATGATTTTTTGCCATAATGGAGCAGCTCTATTTGGTCATGTCTTAGGACATGGGCTGCACTTGTTTCTGGTCAGTCATTGGAAGCTTAGTTTAGCAGCAGAGTTGGCCCTTAGTTATGTATGATCTGTCTCATTTTTACTTCCCTTTGGACAAAGGTATCCGGCCAGTAATTAAGTGTAACATAGGTCATTATGGGCACTGGAAGTTTATTAGGTTGCCAGGTCATGCGGTCGGATATATAATGTGCATATACAGTATATGGACATAAGTATTGGGATACACCTCTTAATCACTGACTTTAAATGTTTCATTCAGACCCTTTGCCTCAGGTGTATAAAATCAAACTCCTAGCCATGCAGTGAGGTTTACAAACATTTGTGAAAGAATGGGTCGTTCAGAAGAGCTTAGTAAATTCAAGTGTGGCACTGTCATTGGATGCCACCTTTGCACTAAATCAGTTCATGAAATTTCTTCCCTGCTAGATATTCCACAGTCAACTGTAAGTGGTATTATTGCATAGTGGAGGGTTTTGGAACAATAGAAACTCAGCTATGTAAAGTAACAGACCGGAGTTGCTGAATGCTGAGGTACATAGTGCGTAAAAGTCACCAACACTCGACTCAATAACTGCAGAGTTCCAAACTTCCTCTGGCATTAACCTCAGCACAAAAACTGTAAAGGTGCGTGTACACAGCTGGGACAGCCCCACTCCCTGCTGGGGGGCGGGTACCCGACGATAGCTATTGCCAGGTGAGATCCTCTGAACATTGTGTGGTTTAAGGTGGATTCTTCTCTGGGTTAACAGAATTAGTGAAATGATTCTCTGATGATAAATTTACAGGTGTAGCTTTAATCACATATCTGTACTCAGAGCAGGCATCCAGATGTAGGGAGATGGACTCTAGTACAACTCAAATATCAGTCTTGCCGTTAAAGTACAGGAGGTCTTACAGTTGGTGTTACATCATTCCTTCCTTCTCTCTCTTACGCGTATGTATTAAAATGTCATACTTGTTGGGTTTACCTGCACTTTCATCTGTTATCCTTCAAAAGATTAAATAGGCCTTCAGAGGACATGATGTCTGCTTGTAGGATGCACCAAAGGAACAATACTCTCTACTGCCTTTGAAAGCCAGCATAGCAAAAGGGCCTTTTCTTCTTCTCGCTCCTCTTCTCCAAAATGATCTCCTCCTTGTTTCTTCCAAAATTCAGGTTTATTCAGCACCCGAAGAACTTTGGTCTCATCGCCTCCTTCCTCGAGAGAAAGGTACCTGCTCTCCATGTGGTCTGAAGGTCTGTGACAGCTGAAGCTGCTCACCACCCAGGCCCTCAGCTGATGGATGGATTAATGGATTGATTAATGGATGGATGGATGGATGGATGGATGGATGGATGGATGGATGGGTGGGTTGGATGTTTGTTTTATTGATCCATGGTATAATTTTAGGCTGTAGCAAATAAATTTTACTGGGTTTTAGGAGTTCAGGTCTACATTTGAAGTAAAGATAAGGACAATAATGGTAGACATATTTGTTGTGCGCCTTTCACTTACATAATTTTTGGTTCAGAACGCTCCATGAAACGAACAAATTTATCGTCAAATTATATCATCTTCTAAAGAACTCCCGCAAGCCAGAAGTTGTTCTCTTCACATTTAGCATGCTAAAACTTTATCATTATTAAAATATAAAATTGATATCAATTTAAATTATTTTCCTATCAAAATAATGTATAAATAATAATATATAATGTTTCATAACGGCTGCCAGGCGACATATGCTTTCCTGTTTGTTTACATGTGCAGCAAAGCACCGACCTCTCAAAATATACTGACATAGATGTTTGCACCTCCGCCAGGGTCCATTGATCAAAATCAGTTATCATTCTTAATCCACAAAAGAAGCTACATTGGGCAAACATTGCAAAAGCGACCACTATATAGTTCCCCATTGACAGTCACACTACAGGCAAAGAGTGGGAGTTGGGGTAATAGGGGTCATAAAGGGGTCAGTATGAGCAAATTCTCCTTCATGTCAGTGACATTCTAAGTAACTCTGAATCAGGGAGATGAAGTAAGAGATGAAGCACTTAAAAAGCACTACAGACACTTTACTGTGTTTGAGCCCATTTTGCAAATACATGACCATATAAAACATTTACCCTTTCTTGCCATACATTTGGTAGTAAATTTTTGCGAATGAAAAGTATATGACTTACCCTGGGAACAGCCTCCACTCTGAATCATATGACCCCAGGGTAGCTGTGAACATGATGTTCGGGTCGCTAGCAACCTGAGCTACATATGCAAGGGTTAAATATATAAATATTAATAAACATGATACATTTAACAAATTTTGCATAACGTCCCATTGACAGAATCTTTTCCAGTGAAATACAGGCATACTTTAGACTTAGATTTATGCATTTTAAACGTGTAGCTGCTAATCAGAGCAGGTGTAACATTAGCTAGCGATGACACATGAGGTGCAGTGATGCTTCTGTTGCAAGAGCACCAGATGGTAAATTTTTCAGTCAACAGCTCTGGGGTCTCATTTATAAAACTTTGCGTAGAACTCATACTAAAAGTGTACGTGCGCTTAAAAGACGAAAATGACGTACGCAAAGAAAAAGTCAGATTTATAAAAACGTGCGCGCGCACTCCTGCAAACAATATACGCTTTATAAATCACACTCTACCTGGGATTGTACGTACGTGGATTTGCCGCATATTCCAACCGCTACACGCCCCCGTTCAACCATACATGGTCAATGCAAATCACCTCATGCATATTTAAGTCTCCGATATAAACCTGAAAAACTCATGACATCATGGCAACCGAGGGGAAAAGTAAAAAGAGATATTTTTCTGAAACCGAGATGGACGTGTATGGAAGCCCATTTCCGCCACCGTGGGAAAAAAACATATAATTTGTCGAAATTTTGACTTAAATTATATTTTTTTTCCCCACGGTGGCGGAATCTGGCTTCCATAGTATAACAACCGGCCACCTGATGCGTCTAAATATAGCCATCTGCACTTCAGTAGGCCGATCGCATGCTCCGCAACGGTGCGCGCACAAGCGTGAGCATCATTATAGCGATGTTCCTGTGCACTCTGGGGGTCTGAAAGGGGGGCTTGAGAGGGTAGCCGCTGTGACCTGCATTTCATAACAGAACGATTCAATACATGAACAATGAATAGTTATAAATTACACAATGTTTTTATCACCTTACCAAGAAGCCAGGCATCGCACGCAGCGCCAGCCTGTAGTCTGCTCCCTACACTGCTGTGTTCCAGGATAAACGAGCCAGGCCGTCGTGCAACCACGTTCGTCAGGATCATATCAGCGTCACAAATAACTTGCACATTTATAGAATGCACATGTTTTCTATTCATGTAAATAAATTTGTTTTCATATGGAGCCCTTATTGCAACGTGAGTGCAGTCAACTGCGCCGATTACATTTGGGAAACCGGACATTGCTGCAAATTGTCTTTTGATGTTGGCCTGTGGCCTGGGGAACTTAATGTATCTACTAGTCATTTTAATAATCCCATCCAAAACGACAGGTATTATTGAGCTTAGTGATGGTTGTGATATCCCAGACCTAGAATACAATTAAACACAATTAGATTATTATTGTATTTCCTTAACAAGCTTAAGAACAAATTCACAATTTTATTGTTAATTATAATACATACCTGTCGGCTAATTCCCGCTGGTAATAGCCAGTTGCAAGGAACCCCAGGGTCGTCAGTACCTGTATTTGTACCAGGTTTGCGCGGTTCTGTCTGGTTGGTCTCTCTATCATTGAGTTAAGCACATAGCTTCAAAAGCACATATATCTAGGTAATCTACATCGGCTTATGAGCCAGTCATCATGTTTCACTCCGTGTAAATTAAAGTAAAAGTGTAGATTAAATTAAGATTTGAGTTGGATTATATATTTTATTTATAAATTTATTCACTATTATAAATATGTGACTGAATAAGTGGAATTAAATGTACGGTGTATGACTCACTAGCACAAGGAATTATTATTTATGTACTGATGCCATTCACGTTTTTGCTCACCCTCTTCACCCGCGGTCGTATTTTTTTCTCCGAAATGTTCGCACGCATGGGTCAGAGTTGGCATACATATGCGCACATTCTGCCGTCAAGTTTGTTTCTATAGATCGCAGCCTTTGTGTAGAAAGAGGCGTACGCATCTTTTAGGTCCTGTTTTGTGTGTACGCCATCCATCCATCCATTCATCATCCTCCGCTTATCCGAGGTTGGGTCGCGGGGGCAGCAGTCTCAGCAGGGAAACCCAGACTTCCCTCTCCCCGGCCACTTCACCCAGCTCCTCTGGGG
>JAODKC010000044.1:239148-266265 GCA_026777985.1 Mormyrops attenuatus
ATTGGCAGACCCTTGAGGGTACAGCCCCAGTGACAAGCAAAGGTACAAATTTGTACCCTTTTTTCTGAGAGTGCACCATTCCTACCTAGATCCTGCCCCCCTAAGGTTCTCGGCACTCACCCCCCTGCTGCTGGCTTACAAACACCACAACCTGGACGAGCGGTACGATAACAGGCAGGCGCATCTAGATGACAAGCCGTGGGGTATGAAGGGACACTGGGTTAGCGCTGAGAGTCGCGGCCCAAGCCGGGAGCAATGCTGATGTCATTATACCATATACTGTCATACATGACAAAGCTAAGAAATCATTTGTGGAAAATGTCGGGCATATCATTGTATCATCTGTCCTGTCAAACAACAGCAACATGATCCAAAACGTTGGTTAATTCAATATATTTTTTTTAAAGATATTAAGGTTTTCTTCATATGAACGCCTTTTGATTCTTAGATTATATAAGTCAAAGCTCAGCACCTGTTAACCCAAAGAGATCAGACTGCAGCCTCCTTGACCGTCTAGCCTCATACCAGAAATGAAAAATATTATTTAAATGTGTTGTTTTCTCAGTTTCAATAAACGCATAAACAAACAACTAAAATTAAATATTTATTATCAGCGACTCAGTTGTTAAATCAAAGACAAGGATAGGATACATTTCCCACATCTGACACCTTAGCTGTCAAATGTGTCACCAATATAAATGTCAGTAATTGTAAATAATTTACACATAAACAAACTGTATGTGTTCATCTGCATTTAAGGATATAAACCATGGCCGTAGACTTGATGACATTCATGATATATTAATTTAGGCAAAAACGCTGATGTTGGCGTCAATCTGACGTTTATTTCATATGTCTGTGATACTACCGATTGCACCTGTGTTTAAATATCCCTTGGAAATGTATAGGCCTACATTACGTCAGTCGTGAGTGGGCAACATATAAGAATGAAACCTACTGATTAATGAAATTATATTAACTTTCATTTTGTTTTGGGAACACAATGTCGCAGACCTGTCGGGGTAACCGTCTTCTCCACGGTAAGTTATACAGACCGACCGACATCCATCTATCCATCCATCCATCACCCTAATCTGCGATGCTGTTCAAACACTGACGTTTATTCCATACGCTGTTTGAAGTGTCGCATCTATCGTTTGAAGAATAGATCTGACTTGTTTCCTTACCAGCTTCCCCTCTCTGCTCTCCCTCCTCCATTGTCCATGTGGATCGGTGGGGGTAGCGCAGCTCCCGGGGCGCGGCTCCGCCAGAGCCGTGGACAGAGAGTAGAATGGCGGGCTGGGGCTCGGAGGCAGTCCGGAATCCGGACTGTCGAGCAAGCCCTCTCGGTTCTTTCCTTTCAGACTGTCATCCATAGCTTGCAAGTGTAGGTGCCCCACCATTTCTGGGACAGCTCAAAACAAGGAAAGCCCCGGCGAAACCTTCCGCACCGTGGTTGCCTTTCCGTCAGGCGTCGGTAATGGAAGTGCGTCAAACAAAATCCCGATAGCAAAAATGCAAATCGATTTCCAAAGGCTCATCCGGAAAACAATCTGCAAAGGAAAATCAAGGATACACTGTAATGTATTTCCGTACATAGTACACAGTCAGTACTTTTTAAGAGCATTTTCCATCTAGGAGCTCAGTAATACGCATCGCCCAGAACTAAAAGCAGATAGTTTCGACCCAAGCAACAAATGTAACGAAATCTCGTTTATGAAAATAAGTCTGCTTCACTGATTATAACAGTCGTTTAAAAATAAATAGATACATGTTTCACAGCAGGTCTCTAGCAAATGGCAAGTCTCTAAAATGACCCACTGCTTTCCGATTCCAAATCTCAGCCTGTCCGAAGTTGGTAAATAGCCATATCACTTTCCTCGAAGTATTTTCAGAGCTCAGTGGTCGCAGCGGACTCGGTCTGTATCGCACAGTATCCCATTCACGTGAAAAAAACAAACAAAATAAAGAAAAATTATGACCTTATGAAACCTAGAAAAATGGAAAAGTACCAGAAGACAGCTGCTGCCTATGCCTCCCTGCGCGGTCGTCCACACCAGCGCTTTACTGCTGTGAAGCAGCCAAACGGCGAAGTGCGCGGCCGGATCGCGGAGGCTCCGCTTAATGGGAGCGATAGCGAGTCCAGCCCCGCTAGTTCCACATATGGCCGATAGGGTCCGCGCTTGCACACATCCGCCGCAGCGGATAACGAGGCATATGGTGACAGGCGCGGTTTACGGCAGCATGCTAGAGTGGACTTATAAAATACATATTTCATACAAAAGAACTGTAAAAATTATAAACCAGTATAATTAGGGGACTATGTTTCATATTAACATTGGTGGGGACAGCCGGGTATACCGGGGTCAGAGGTGTGACGTCACGTCGGCCTTATAAGGCGATTCTATAGAGGTGGTGTATACAGGTTGGTGGGTCAGGGGAGCAGCTCTGTGGGTAGGGACTCAGAAGGTTGCTGGTTCAAATCCCTGGGTTGGCAGAGTGATCCCACCACTGGGCCCTTGAGCAAGGCCCATAACCCAAATTGCCCCAGGGACCGGCTGCCCCTACTGTCTCCAGTTATTCCTGCCAGTGTCATGAGGTGCCTCCTGGGATGCTTTTGCAGCTGTCGTGAGGGAGGTCTCACATATATGCTGAGCTCTCATTGGCCACTTTTGCAGCTGTCGTGAGGGAGGTCTCACATATATGCTGAGCTCTCATTGGCCGCTTTTGCAGCTGTTGTGAGGGAGGTCTCACATATATGCTGAGCTCTCATTGAGCTGCTTTTCCTTCACTCTCTGGCCAAACACCTTCAAAGCCATTTCTACTATGTTGCGGTCAGGTGGCCAGATTATGTAATACGACACTGTCACTCTCCTTTGTAGGCAGCTTGGCAGGTCCAAACCTGTGACTGGTGTAACATAGCTACACCAATCTCCAGTTCCAGGTCATCGTCATCAATGTCACCTATTATATTATGTGTCACTTTTGTTAAATCTTCAGCTTTTTTGATGCTCCTGAACACTGCACCTCTTCTGCACCCCACTTCATTTTTGTATGAACTGAGCTGTTCTTGCTTTATTAACAAATCTTCACCTCTGAAAAGAGTGTGCCCCTAGTGGTCGGGTGCCTCTGGCAAAGGCCACAGCCACCATCTATGTACCCCATCATTAACCATTCAGTCTGTGTTTACAGACTGCAGTATTAGCCTGTAGATATGCTCATCATGCTTATAGACTGCTGTATTAGCCTGGGGATATGCTCACCATGTTTATAGACTGCTGTATTAGCCTGGGGATATGCTCACCATGTTTATAGACTGCTGTATTAGCCTATAGATATGCTCACCAATGTTATAGACTGCAGTATTAACAAGCAGGGCAACAACCAGGACACTAACCCACACACTGCAGGGAACGCAGACAGACACAGGGGCACCAAAGAAGGAAACACCGGACCCAGGGACACTAAAGGAAATGGCACAGGGGGAACACCAACTGGAGGAATGAAGGGACCACGAGGGAGCAAAGGTGAAACAGAGGGATGGGGAGCAAGCACAGGGGACACAAAACCAGGGGGCAAGGAGGAAAAAGGCGGGGGAACCAGGTAGCTGAAGGGAACCCCGGCAGGTGGAAGGCGGGAGTCACAGAGGCAACCGGCGACTGCGAGGCCGGAGCTGGAGGGACCCTCTGCCACAGCGTCGTCGAAGGAGGCGAGGAGGAAGGTGAAGGGACTGTAGGAGGAGGCAAGGAGGGAGGTGAAGGGGACACTGGAGGAGTTGAGGAGGGAGCAGAAGCCGCAGCAGGTGAAGGCGTAGCTATAGCCGATGAAGGCGCAAGCGACTGATGAGGCAGAGCTGGAGGAACCACAGGCAACCGATGAGGCATCGGAGGCGGGACTGCAGCCAGCCGACGAGTCACTGCAGGTGGAACCACAGGCGACCGTCGAGCCGGAGCCAGGGGGATCGTAGGTGACCGCCAAGCAAGAGCCGGAGGAACCGCCGAACCGAAGCCAGCAGGTGTCCTCTCCCTCTCCGGGAGACCGAGAGATGGGGACCCGGCCGTGATCTGCACCACTGGGGAGCTGGTCAGGGTGACCCACCACAGGGGTTCATTGGGGCAGTCATCAGGGAAATCCCCGCGGGGTCCCACTAGAGTTCCTCCTCCATCTCTACCGAGGGGGGAGGAGCAGTGGTCCGACAATCAGGGACCTCCTCAGAGATGGGAGCCCGGGGCACTAGAGCAGGAACCACCGGGGCAGGAACCACGGGGGCCAGAGTAGGAACCGCCGGGACAGGAACCACGGGGGCCGGAGTAGGAACCGCCAGGACAGGAACCATGGGGGCCGGGGCAGGAACTGCTGGGACAGGAACCACTGGGGCCACAGCAGGATCTGGGGCCAGGGGTTGCACCTTGGGTGTGGGTGCAGGCGTGGCCAGGGGTTGCGCCTCGGGTGTGGGCCCGACCACGGGGGAAGGAGCAGCAGAGACCTCGGGCACAGCCTCAGGTGAAGCAACGTCTCCTGCTGAGGAAGCCTACTTCGTCCTCAAATAGAGCAGCTTCCTCAGGCTCTCCGCCATCTTCTCCAGTTCTCAAGGTGAGCAAGTTGGGGTGAAAGCGGTAAAGCCCTTGAAGTCTTCTACGGAGTGAGCCAGCCTCTGGGGAGTCCTGCACCGCTAGATCCCCCATCACTCGCCAGTATATAGACCCTGAACGGAAAAGAACTGCCTGGCCAGGGTCTCGGGCGCAGGCGAAGCAGCAGGGAGATGAGCCTCGGGCTTGGTCCGCGAAGCAGCGAATCCCGGAAGGGCTTCTGACACGCCCTCCCGTTTGCGCAATCCACCATCCATGTGCACCTGCCTGAACATCGTCTCTGCCACTCCTCCCCTCAGCTGCCTCAAGTTGGTTTGCAACTCCTTTGTGAGGTGCGAGTTATTGGGTGGGGAGATCTCTGCTCCAAGATCTCCCGCGACTGATTAGTGAGGGCTTGAGCCGCGGGGTCCTTTTTTTACCTCAGGCTGTGTGAGCCAATAGATCACCTCGTCAATCAGGCTGAGGTATTCCTCCTCTGTGAGGCGAGGTGTCCTTTTTCGGAGTCCTGTCATTCTATTACACCACACGGGGAGCATGGACCAGAGAAGCAAGAGAAGGAGCCGCAGAATAAGGGAACGAGGGATTTATTTGGAGAACAGCAAGGAACACGATGCAAAAACACAAAATAACATTAATGACAGGACTAGGGAAAGATGAACAGGGAGGCACTTAAATACACGAACTCAATTAAACAAGACTAGACACAGCTGGTAACATGGGGATTCCACACGTGGTTAATGAAGGGGCGTGGCACACAGGAGGAGCGGCACAATCGGGATGTGGCATGTGCTTATGCTCATCATGTTTATAGACTGCAGTATTTGCCTGTGGATATGCTCATCATGTTTATAGACTGCAGTGTTTTTTTCTTTCCTCTTTCTGTGGGATATCAGAGCAGGATGAGTAGTCACAGTTCATTTCATGTGTATTTGTGGCTGATTAGCGGCCAGGTCGGAACAAAAATATGGATTGTTAAGCATAATTCATGGCTATTGTATGTTTTTATACATGCTGTGTATCATTCAGGCTTTTTATAATGGGTCACCTTGGAGGCCCCTGCCCCCTGAACTGACTTCCTGGCCCCAGAATGCATGCAACTGAATGAATGAATGCTATGAACCAGCACCTCTAACTGTATGTCAAACTTATTCATGTTATTGGTAGTCTATCTTGTTGAGACATCTCCCAAGCACCATGCAGGGAAGCCTAGCTTGCAGGCATGTCTAAAATATCTGACTGCAAGTCTATCTGTCCAATCAACGATGCCTAAGCAAAAACTATGTATGAAGCGCTTAGACCTAATCCTAATGTCCACCCTGACAGACTTGACAGCTTGTGGCTGTCCCACTGTAAAAAAACATGAAGTGCATGTGGGCACTCCCGCAGACATTTAGAGCCCAGTATGCACACTTTTTGTAAGTGCACATTTCTGTAGACTTCGTTTGCGGGAATTACCCACAGTTCACAGGGTTTGTGACTTGAAACATGGTGTTACCAGGGGAAGCCCAGAAGCATAAACAGTAAACAAACCATTTCTTTTAGTTTATGCTTCATGATGTTATTTTGACAAAAAGAGCAAATTTATTATTTGACAATTACCTTTTGTCCACTCTGTAAGGCATGAGCCTGGAACACGTTCAAATTAGGCAGTTCAAGTGCCTTGGCTGTGAGGAAAGTCTACATTTTAAAATAAAAAATCCCAAACCCACAATAGTAAGTTTTGGAGTTGTCAAGGTAACGTCGCGATGTGGTATCCCATTCCTGTTTATACCATTTCGAGCCCTTGCAGCTTCAATTAGCTGAACTGGGGGACATTTCCCAAAAGCTCGCATTAGCAACTTTGATAGTTGAAACCATTCAGTTGCATGGTTCCAAATGTATAAGTTCTAATGTAATGAGCAGCCATGCTTTTGGCGAACGTACCGCTGTCATGAGCAGCTATGCTTTTGGGGAACGTACCGCTACTCTACTTTTATTTTTTAATTTTGCATTGCAGCTTTTGCTCTCTACATTTTTGAATTAACAGAAAACATGTAAGTTGCATCATTTAATGTGAAATATACGTGTTTCTAGTGCAAAAGTTAATATTTTACTATTAAAATATCTTATTTTCAGCGAATACAGTCCATACAACTTTAATGATGTTTTATTCATGCTTTGTAGTCTTATACATGCAAAAAAGTCTCACAGAGGAAGTGAAAAATACTAATAGAACAAGTTGGTTACTAACAGTTACTAACAGTTGCATATATTTATAAAGGCAAGTTTTTACAGTAGCAATCAACATTAGAAAACAAGTGACAAATGTAATTTACAAAGTTACTGCTTATCCGAATTTGCAGTTATCTATGAATTGATGTATTTTTGTGAAGTAAAAAGTGTCATGACATGGGTACACAGGACAGGGAAACAGGCACAGGAGTCTGAGATATTGGGCAAAACACAGGATTTATTGGAGGGCAACACACTCAGGAACACAAGGCACTCGTGACATTACGATGTTAATAACCAGACTGGGGAAAGACTACACAGAATCAATTAGACAAGACTAGAGACAGCTAGTAACCAGGAGGGTTCCAAACAAAGTAAACGAGGGGGTGTGGCATACAGGTGAATTGGAATGATCGGGACATGACAGGACCCCCTCCCCCCCAAAGGCGCGCACACCGGGGAAGGCTGCAGGACTCAGGGAAAGACCAGACACCACCGCCTGGAGGTAGACAACAGTGAAAACATCAGTAGGACAATGGGAACAGCAAAGACACAAGAAACAGGCACGACAACAACCAGGACACTAGCTGACACCATGTAGATACAAACAGGGACACCAAAGATGAAAAACTCAAGACCCAGGGAAACCAAAGAAGAAGACATCAGAGGAACAGAACCAGGGGACAAACTGACAGAAGGGACAGAACCACCAGGGGGCACATTGACCAGAGGAGAGTAGGGACCATTAGGATACAAAGGGGGACCACATGAATGGGAAGCAAATGCAGGGGGAACACCAACGGGGGGACCAAACCAAAAGGACCAAAACCAGAGGACGGGGATGCAAAGGGTGGGCGAAATCCGGGAGCCGGAGGGAGCCCAGGTGGGCATAAGGCAGGAGTAGATAGGCCCACTGGCGACCGTGAGGCCAGAGCCGGAGGGACCACTGGTGACTGTGAGGCAGGAGTCGGAGGTACCACTGGAGGGGGCGAGGAGGGAGTCGGAAATCTGCGAGCCGCAGCAGGTGACCATGCAGCAACAGCCAGCGGAGGTGCAGCTGAGATGGAGCAGGGGGGACCGCAGGCGACCGACGAGTTGTCACATGAGGGATCACAGACGACCAACAAGTCATCGCAGGAGGGACCGCAGGTGACCGTTGAGCAGGAGCCAGGGGAACTGCAGGTGACTGCCGAGCAGGAGCAAGGGGAACTGCAGGTGACCGCCAAGCAGGAGCAAGAGGAACTGCAGGTGACCGCCGAGCAGGAGCAAGGGGGACCATAACCTGACGTAGATGGCCCCTTCCTTTTCGGGAGATGGAGATGAGCCCCTGTCCTGGACCTTTTCCATTGGAGCCAGGTTCAGGGTGTCTCTCCGGAGGGTGTCTCTGGGGAGGGTCTCAGATCCCACTCTAACTCATCCTCTTCCTCCAATGATAAAAGGGGAAAGGAGGTTAGGAGGGCTGGGTTCTCTGGGGCTTGGGCAGGTACGGGAGTCTCTGGGACAGGCATGGCTGGCAGATGCGCCTCTAGGATGGGCACGGCTGGGAGGTACGCCTCCAGGATGGGCGCGGCGGGATCTTAAGGCCTGCTCATCTGAGTTAACTGGGGTTTTCACGGACATATTCAACCTGTCCCTGGCACAGGCATCTGTGCCTTCTTGCTTTAAGGCTGCCACCATTGTGCCCCTTCCAAAGAAATCACAGGTGAGCTGTCTAAATGACTATAACGTCCCATTGCACTCACCCCTATTGTGATGAAATGCTTTGAGAGACTAGTCATGGCTCACATTCAGAAATCAATCCCAGCGACCCTCGACCCCCTACAGGGGGGGATTGTCAGTACATACAAGTATCTGGGGGTCCACCTTGACAATAAACTGGACTGGACTGCCAATACTGATGCACTTTACAAGAAAGGGCAGAGCAGGCTCTATTTCCTTAGGTGGCTGGGGTCCTTCAATGTCTGCAGCAAACTCCTGTTTATGTTCTACCAGTCTGTAATGACCAGTGTCCTTTTCTATGCTGTGGTGTGTTGGGGAGGCAGCACTGGGAAGAGGAATGCTGGACGACTGGACAGGCTGGTGAGAAAAGCTAGCTCTGTGGTGGGCATGGAGCTGGAGTCACTGACATCAGTTGCAGATAAGAGGACCCTGAGCAGACTGCTCTCAATACTGGACAATGACCGCCACCCTCTGCACACCACTTTCTCCAAACAGAAGAGCATGTTCAGTAACAGGCTTCTGTCTCTGTCATGCAGAACAGACAGGCTCCTTTGTCCCTAGGGCCATACAGCTCTTCAACGTCACATGGAAGAGGAGGAGTGTGATGGACTTAAGTGTTTAAGCCTGTACAGCACACTGCCCTCCTGAGATTTTCCTTTGTATTTTTTGCAGTATGTATGTGTGCGTGAATGTCATAGGTCTGTGTGCGTATGTGCATGTATACTGTGTATAAGGTACTGGACACCTAAATTCCCTTCTGGATAAATGAAGTCTGTCTGTCTGTCTATCTATCTATCTATCTATCTATCTATACTTTTGATTACCCTCTCCATATACTCTTGATTACGCTCTCCATATACTGTACTCTTGATTACGCTCTCCATATACTCTTGATAACGCTCTCCATACACTCTTCATAACGCTCTCCATACACTCTTCATAACGCTTTCCATATACTTTTGCAGTGTGGATGAGTGAAAACTGATGCTTTGTCCCATTTATCCCACTTAAGGGCAAGTGCACTGAAATACTACACATTATGGTGACATATTCTGGCGTATGACGCAAAGTGCAGAACTGCATGTGCAGAGCACAACTGCACCAGCATATTGTGTAAGCAATGGGGCACATTTGATACCGTTAGAGGCGAAGAGGAGAGACACTACAACAGTATTGTCATATGTGCTGGTTGTGTTTGGGGTTGTCCTTCGCTGTAGCCTAGGCTATGTAAACACTAGTAATCCGTCTTTGCCCACTTAAATTGAAACTTTTGTGGAAGCAAGTTCGACTCTGATTAGCCTGCAAACTTGTTCGTGTTCCATGTAAACATAGTTGTCACTGATGCAGTGCATTGTGGTGTATATACTCTTCTAAAGACGCTTCCATGCGGTATTTCCCAAAGTGTGGATAAAGTGCAAGTGATCTGCACAGAACTCGGTTCATCTGAGAAAACGTGTGGTAATGTGTAAGTGTGGACTACGTGGGGAAATTGGGACAAAGCCTAAGGCTAATGAAAATGCTCTAAAGGGGCAGTAACTGCTCTCTACTCATCATGTCGCCCGTCCTTGATTTCATCTCAGTAGTTACAATCTCTCATTGGTCACTGGGTCACCCTACACTGAAGTAAACCCAATGAACCACCTCAGGGATGAGATCCCAAGTGCAGCCATGCGGCAGGTGATACCTCAGCACCACACTAGTTTTAGTGTAAATCCATATGCGGATGAACATGCAGAATTACATAATACAGTGTGATTGCTGCATATTTGCTCAAAAGGGAACTAATTTACTGGTTCACTGTGTCGATTCTTGCTTTCCCAATGTAGACTAATAGTTACCAATGGAAATATTTTTGTAAATAGTGTGAAAACCACTAGGTGGATGAAGATCGTTTATTAATAGTTTTTTAGTTTTTTTAATAGTCAAGTCAAGTAGTTTTATTGTCATTTCAGCCATATACACAGTACGCAGTGAAACAAAACTTTGTTCCTCCAGGAACCTGGCGCAACACATAGAACAAAAACAGAATCAACACAAAGATTACACAAGTGCAGGCAGGACAGAACTATACAGAGTGCAGGGAGAGCAAAGAGAGGGAGAGTGCAAGATAAACACAAAGGCAACAATACAGTATTACAGGACAAGACACATACAGTGCAGTAAACAAAAGCAGTACGAGGACTAGTTTGACAGAATACAGCATTATAACCAATACTGTATTCTAGCTGGAGTGTGCAAAAAATGCAAGATTGAGGTAGATACTAATAAATGAAATGGAAGAGGTTCTGTTGAGAGGTGTGTGTGGGGGGGGTACAGTTCATGGTTCAGTTCTGATTCAAAAGTTTGAGGGAAGAAACTTTTGTGACAGAGGGGAGAGGCCCCGACGATGCAACAGTGGGGAGAGAGGCCCCGACGATGCGACAGAGAGGAGCGAGGCCCCGACGATGCGACAGTGGGGAGAGAGGCCCCGACGATGCGACAGAGGGGAGAGGGGCCTCGACGATGCGACAGAGGGGAGATACGCCCCGACTATGCGACAGGGGGGAGAGGGGCCCCGACGATGCGACAGTGGGGAGAGAGGCCCCGAAGATGCGACAGAGGGGAGAGAGGCCCCGAGTGTTAAAATCTCTCAGTTGAAAATCTCATTTATACACTTATTTTTAGCTTGAATACATTCTTGTGTTTTTTAAAGTTTAACATCAAAACCGGAACTTTCAGTTTCTATTCTTTTTAATGAACAAAGTAATTGACCCTGATTTAACGCCATCATATTTTACATTAGGTACTAATTTAAATCAATAATGTATATTTTTCATAATAGTTCATGTGAAAGAAAATAATCACCTAACACATGTATATACAGAAACATGCCACATTAAAACAGGTTTGCTGTGTAACTGTAAATGTTAACTACCAGGTTAGTCTATGCATATCAGATAATTATTATCCATAACTAAAATAAGACACAAAAGTTTATCAGTACCTGATTCCTTAACTCTCATATTGACATAGTTGTAATCTAGTCTACACACTACAGCAGCATAATGGAATTACTGAAATTCAATCATGGCTTTTGGTTTTGGTGCCACCTCAAAATTTTCAGTGGCCCCATCTTGCCACCCCTATGGAAAAGGGGGTGCCACTGGCTCTCACTGTAGGCCTTCCTGGGAAAGCTGCTCCTTGGCTAATAGTTAATCTACACAACACAAGTATGGTCATTTTTCCCCAGTTTGTCAGTGTCCCCTGGGAAGACGGGTGCATGTAAATGCCAGATCCTCTAGGGGTGTTTGGCATAGAATATCCTCAGGGGAAGCCTGCAAAACATGCCCCAGGGTGGTGATTCACCCCATTGCCTCCCACCTGATCATGTCTTGCCACAGTCCTGAGCCTCTGGTCTCGCCCCCATAGGCAAAGCTGGACCACAGCACAGAGTGCTCTGCCAGGCCAGCTGTGCAGGCCGGGGTGGGCACAGGTGTGTGTGTGTGTGTGTGTGTGTGTCTTTGTGTTCTTGCAGGCTGTCTGGGAGCAAGCCCAATGTCAGCAAACCGCAAAGGGGCCAAGACATGCTTTCCCATATGGACACAGGGTGTTTTTTGCACAGGGGGAGACACACACGCATGCTGCTGTTGTACCTCTTAAACCCTATGACCTGCTGTGCTGTCTGTAGTGCTTAGCATTTGTGTCGGAAACAGACTGTGTGGCAAACCAGTATTCATCTGGACCCGAACTGCTAGCCCAGGAGAAGCCTTGCCCGGCCCACCACAGTCCACATTTCCATCTATCTGGTTTGATGACACTTTTAAAACATCTCAGAAGGCAATGCCTTTACCAAGCCGACCTTTCCGCAGTGGAAAACTGAAGCTAGCTGGAACCGTCTTGTAACTAGTGTCTCTTCACGGTATGGCTCAGGTATGGGTTGGCTCCTGTATGCCAGTGGAAAAGTGCCATTATACATTTACATTCAAGCACCTTTGTGGTCAGCTACAGAAGGATACCTGGAGTACATTTCATTATATGACTGTCTGATGCCCAGGCATCTCCACCGACAAGGCTTAGTATTGTGTTTCTGGAGGTGTTGGCCCAGGTGAAGCAGATTCGCATTCAGTGATCATGATCTGGAGAGGGGTGTAAGCACTGTCCACCCTGTCCACTCACCCTTTCACTTGGTTCTCCCCAGTAATGAATGAATGAATGTTACATTTATAGAGTGCTTTTCAAGACACCCAAAGCACTTCACAGAACCAATGGGGATCCACTTCAACCACCACCAATGTGTGTCACCCACCTGGATGATGTGATGGCAGCTATTTTGCACCAGAATGTTCACCAGACAGCGGTAAGGTGACATGCTGGTGAAAAAAGAGAACAATGATACTTCTCACAAAAGAGAGGTGTTTGGTCCATACACATTTCCCACCAGAGAGGTTACATTTCATGTGCCTAGAGCTGGATTTGGTAGACAATGATGGATCTGCCGAAGCCCCTGCCTTTGACTGCCACAAACTCTACATTACTTTTGCTGAACATGAAGTGCGGGAGTGGTGCCTACAGTGATAACATGTTGATATATTATAAACATAGCACAGGCCGTATAAATAAGATGATTAGGGGCCAGATCTGAGAGGGCCCCAGTGGGCAATTTTAGCCAGGACATCAGGTACCACCCCTACTCTTTCCAAGATGCCCAGGGATCTTTTATGACCTCAGAGGGTCCTATTTTCCTCAGGTGCAAAGCACCAAAGCAAAGTGCTTTTGCTAGTTTCATACCAGTGCACATTTTCACTCCATGTGCACACATAGTCAAAATAGCAAATGATTTTGCACCCGCTTTGCACTTGTTGGAGTAGTGTTTTTTAAATGAGGCATGGCTGAGCGCATCTTTGTCCCATTGCTGTTTTAAGGCAGTGAAATAACATTGCGCGTCTAAAGTCAGTGGCGCACTGTTAAACGGTATTTAAGGGGTGCGTTTTAGAATTGTGTGGGTGCACTGCGCTCATTATGGACACAGGTTACGCCCTTGAGGTGCACTGCACTGGTTATGGACACAGGTTACGCCCTTGAGGTGCACTAATGGTTTTTAATTTTATTTATATATACATTATATATACATTTTAATATAGAGTGCATCTGGTCCTTTCACTCAATCATACTGTGTAATGAACCACCAAAACGCACACACACACACACACACACACACACACATATGTGTGTGTATATATATAAGTAAGTAAAGAACAAACTGTATTTAAAAAATCTACACAGACCACAGGATGGCCTAATCTGTTGGCCACAGTGTCCCCATCACTGCATTGGGATCCACACAGACCACAGGATGGCCTAATCTGTTGGCCACAGTGTCCCCATCACTGCATTGGGATCCACACAGACCACAGGATGGCCTAATCTGTTGGCCACACCACCACCTCTTCCAGCACCAACTCAGCTTTTCTAGTCAGTTTCCAAGTACTGGCCAGGCCCAAACCTGCTTAGCTTCAGATAGGTTACCTAGTCTGCACTGCAGGTGGTGTGGCGGCTGAACCAAACTAACAAAACAAATTGTTCATCCTCCATTATTTTGGGGTGATGATGTAGGTTTGTATGAAATTATGCGTGAAAGAGACACATGAAAATGGCATGGAGCTATAGAAGTTCTCAGGTGAGACAACCCAGGAACCTGTAACCAGCAAACAGGTTCTGTAACTTCGGTGTGAAAGCGCCTATGTATATATCCTTGTGGTCTCAGATGGTGTCAATGGTAGAGTGTGACACACAAGAGCTAAAGTTGCAAGTGTCAGACAGAGACGCCCTCTGTGCCTTGGAAGGTGCCCAACATCATGCTGGGTGGGGGCCTGAGCACAAAGCTAAATGGGAGGGAAAACAGAAGAAGGGTTAAGGTTTAGGGTGGGGGCTTTGTGTGTGTGTGTGTGTGTGTGTGTTTGCGTGGGTGGGTGTGTTAGAGAGAGAGAAAGAGAGAGAGAACTTCCTGAGCTTGATTTTGGAGCCTAGCTGCCAGCAAGCCCTCTGCCAAGTTCCAACACGAAGAGGAAGGTGGATTCCTTGCATTTTTCCCCCTCGTCTTTAACGGCAGGGAGGTGGCTTCACCTGCAGAACGAGGCTCAGCTTGGAAGGAGCACCCCCCTTGTTTTTTGAACAATCCCTCGAATTAGGTGCCAACGAAAGATTTCAGCCAACAAGCAGCTAATTGGTTAAGAAGTCTGTCAGTCCAAAGTCTTCAAAGGGAACCTTATGGTGTTATGCAGGACTTCAGCCCAGCCACTCCAGTGAACGCAATCTGCAGTAATATGCGGTTAAAATGTGCCAACATGAGCAGCTTCTGTCAAGTGAAGCATCTGAGTATGTAGCATGAAAAGGAGTAGCCCTGCTGCCCCTCCCACCCAGCACAGGATGCTGTGTGCAGGAAAACGCCCCTGCCAGCAGAATGGGGCTATTGCACAACATTACTGTGGCTAAACAGTGTGGAGGGGGGTGGCATTTTTACTTACATTGCCACAGGCGTGCTTACAGCCACACGCAGGATGTATATGGAGCAGCCCAAGGAAACAATCATGCACGCACAGACACAAACGTGTCAGGTGGCACCCAGCTCTCGCACGCAAACAAATAGACACAGACACTGATTCACACATACACGTCAAAACAGTTGGCTGAGTAGACACACCCTCGCAGATCACACTGTCAAGAGCCTTATGCTACTTGCTGTATAAAATGAATGTCAGCAGTGGAAAAATCTGCTGATGGCTCTAGGGGAGGGTGCTACTCTTTAAAGGGAACCCTGAGCGGGCACTAGGGGAGGGTGCTACTGTCTAAAGGGAACCCCGAGCGGGCTGTAGGAGAGGGTGCTACTCTCTGAAGGGGACCCCGAGTGGGCTGTAGGGGAGGGTGCTACTCTCTAAAGGGAACCCCGAGTGGGCTGTAGGGGAGGGTGCTACTCTCTAAAGGGAACCCCGAGTGGGCTGTAGGGAAGGGTGCTACTCTCTAAAGGGAACTCCGAGCGGGCACTAGGACAGGGTGCTACTCTCTAAAGGGAACCCCGAGCGGGCACTAGGACAGGGTGCTACTCTCTAAAGGGAACCCCGAGTGGGCTGTAGGGGAGGGTGCTACTCTCTAAAGGGAACCCCGAGCGGGTTGTAGGGGAGGATGCTCGAAACAGACAGGATACAATATTCTTTCAAAATAAATAAATTTAAACTTAACTAAAATGTTTTGCTCTCCATAAAAATATCTCCCGTTATAATTATACAAATTCCGAATATGAATATGCTGCAAAAAAAACTAAAAATATAAATAAAAATTGTGCTTTTAAGTCAAAGTTAAAATAATAGCAAATCAAAACATTCCATTTTCTTTGCTCTTACGCCATTCTGTCAGAGCACATGCTTGCCATCTTTTCTTGGTAACTGGTTTGTTTATGTTTGGGGTAAGGTTCTGTCTTGTGGAGTTTCTTTCTCAGCCACATTAGCTCCACAAATAAGACACACTGGTTTACCGGCAATGTCAGTAAACATATACTCAGCCTCCCACCAGTTTTGAAAGGCTCTGTTTTCAGAATCAACTTTTCTCTTGGCCATTGTTAGGGGCTAACTTTGACTTGAAATTGGGGTTGTATACATCAACAGATGCTTGATTGATCTGACGTAATTGACGCGGGATCGCAGGTAACCTATCATTCAGTAAGGCAGCTGTTGCGCTGCATTATGGGATTTGTAGTTTATGTGTTATCTGCACTTCATATCGCTGGGCCATTGAAAAAAAAAGATATATAAAATGATTTTGCGGGCCGGGTATAATTGTAAATGATTTTGCGGGCCTTGAGTTTGACATATGTGCTCTAAATGGAACCCTGAGCTGACACTGGGGGAGCATGTTACTCTCTGAAGGACACCCCGAGTGGGCTGTAGGGGAGGGTGCCACTCACTGAAGGGGACCCCGAGCGGGCTCTAGGGGAGGGTGCCATTCTCTGAAGGGGACCCTGAGCGGGCTCTAGGGGAGGGTGTAGGAGAGGAGAGGGTGCCACTCTCTGAAGGGGACCCCGAGCGGGCTATAGGAGAGGGTGCTACTCACTGAAGGGGACCTCGAGTGGACTGTAGGGGAGGGTGCTACTCTCTGAAGGGAACTCTGAGCAGGCTGTGGAATGGGTGCTACTCTCAAAATGGGATCCCCGAGCTGGTTACTCTCTGCCTGAGGTCCGGTGTGGTTCCTCACAGACTGAGAATAATCGAAAACCTGCTGAATACTGGCACTCCAGGATCATGGTTGCCTAATCTTGCTCTAAAGGGAACCCTAAGCTGGTAGTGGGGAAGGGTGCTACTCTCTGCCCAAAGAAGCACCTGCAGATTACACACGCAGACAGACAGACATGCACACATATAAACACATACACAGACTGTGATTCACACATGCGTGTCAAAATAAAGGAATGTGTCAGGGAGCAGCCAAGAAGTTCTCAGCTTCTTTCTCTCTAGGAGCTCTTCTGGGAATGTGCATGTTTAGGGGAAACAGTGCAGTCTGTGAGCAGAAAGACTGCAGTAGGAGCTGAAGATGCCGCAGCTGCTCCCCACTTCTTAGCATTGTGCAGACCTGCTTTTATTCTGCAACGTTATTCCGTTAACATGTTCATTAGGCATACTAATCTTCTTAACCTATAAGAACCCAGACCCATTTCTCCTTAAAGGAAAATTATGGGGGATATAAAACAGACTAAATTGACCACATTTCTGGATTTTTTTAATAATACCTCTTAGTGTCTGTACGATCTGCAGTGTAACATGTATGTCACATCGGACATTTATTTCAAACTGGAAAATAAATCAGCTTGACAGTTTTTTGCTTAGTAACACAAATTTGCCTTTTTATTTCTGTTTCCACAACATAAAAATTATAACTTTGCTGGTTAGGATTAAACAAAAAATTCTTTTTCAGATTTGTCTTATAAGACAAAAATGTGCAAACTGAATAAAAATAAATAAAATAAAATAAATACTGGAGGTCTTCTCGAAAAGTCACTGTAGCTGCAGAAAACTGAAGAACAGCCTTGTGTAGCTAACTGGAGTTAATGTACATAACGCAAAACAAAGTATTAAAAAACTATTGAAGGAAAGCAATCCTGAAAAAAATGTTATCATCATTTTTGGCAGTTTAGCCTGTGCCAAATGGTAACATTTGAAATAGCTTCATTCCTTGACGAATCAACACGCACATTGTATTTCTCACAGAGGGCGGTGGCATCGACTCTGCAGAATTTACAGCAGCTACGCTTGTGACATTTCACAAGCCAGTATACAACCTGGTCAGTGTGAACATCATCTGGAACTCCACTCTTGGGTGGTGGTGGTGATGATGTGGCATTAAGTGTTGGGCGAGGCCTTCCTGAAAGCAAAAGTATTAGGCTAATGGCTTTATGCCCCTGGTAGGGTCTCCCAAGGCAAACAGGTCCTGGGTGAGGAACCAGACGAAGTGCCGCTCATTAGACCCCTTATGATGACAAGCAACATAGGTTCACATTTTCCCTCGCACGGATGCAGGTCACCGGGGCCCCCTCCCGGAGCCAGGCCTGGGGGTGGGGCTCGATGGCAAGCGCCTGGTGGCCAGGCCTGCACCCAAAGGGCCTGGCCGGGCACAGCCTGAAAAAAACAACGTGGGTTCCCCCTCTAATGGGACCGCCACCTGTAGGAGGGGCCAAAGGGGTTGGGTGCAGTGTGAGTTGGGCAGTGGCCAAAGGCGGGGACCTTGGCGGTCCAATCCTCGGCTGCAGAAGCTAGCTCTAGGGACATGGAATGTCACCTCTCTGGCGGGGAAGGAGCCTGAGCTGGTGCACGAGGATGTGAGGTTCCGACTAGATATAGTCGGGCTCACCTCGACGCATGGCTTGGGCTCTGGAACCAGTCTCCTTGAGGGAGGTTGGACCGTCTTCCACTCTGGAGTTGCTCGCGGGGAAAGGCACTGAGCAGGGGTGGACATACTTATTGCCCCCTGGCTGGGTGCCTGTACACTGGGGTTTACCATGGTGGACGAGAGGGTAAGCCTCCCTTCGCCTTTGGGTGGGGGGATGGGTCCTGACTGTTGTTTGCACTTATGTGACAAATGGCAGTTCAGAATACCCATCCCTTTTGGAGTCCTTGGAAGGGGTGAGAGCACTGTGTGAGGGGTGTTGGGGACTCTTGTTCTGCTGGGGGACTTCAATGCTCACGTGGGCAATGACTTAGACCTGGAGGGGCGTGACTGGGAGGAACGGCCCCTCCAATTTGAATCCAAGTGGTGTTTTGTTATTGGACTTCTGTGCTCATCACGGATTGTCCATAATGAACATAATGTTCATAAGGATGTCCATATGTGCACTTGGCAGCAGGACACCCTAGGCCGCAGTTCAATGATCGACTTTGTGCTCATGTCATCAGGTTTGCAGCCGCATGTGTTGGACACTCGGGTGAAGAGAGGGGCGGAGCTGTCAACCAATCACCACCTGGTGGTGAGTTGGCTCTGCTGGTGGGGGAGAGACACCTCCCATGTCTCAGGGAAGGTGGGGGACATTGAGTCCAAATGGGCCATGTTCCACGTCTCCATTGTGGAGGCGGATGACCGGAGCTGTGGCCGTAAGGTGGTAGGTGTCTGTCGCGGCGGCAATCCTGAACCTGTTGGTGGACACCGGTGGTGAGGGATGCTGTCAAGCTGAAGGAGTCCTTTCGGGCCTTTTTGGACTGTGGGACTCTAGAGGCAGCTGAAGAGTACCGGCGGGCTAAGCGGAATGCAGCTTCGGCAGTTGCTGAGGCAAAAACGCAGGTGTGGGAGGAGTTTGGCGAGGCCACAGTGAACAACTTCTGGACAGCTTCGAGGAGATTCTGGTCCTCCATCCAGCAGGTCATGGTGGGAAAGCGCTGCAGACTCAACAATGTTTATGATGGGGATGGGGTGGTACTGACCTCAGCTCGGGACATTATGGGACGGTGAATGGAATACTTTGAAGACCTCCTCAATCCCACCGACATGCCTTCCAATGAGGAAGCAGAGTCTGAGGACTTGGGGGTGGACTCCCCTATCTCTGGGGTAGAGGTCGCTGAGGTGGTTAAAAAGCTCCTCGGTGGCCGGGCCCCAGAGTGGACGAGATCCGCCCGGAGTTCCTCAAGGCTTTGGATGTTGCGGGGCTGTCCTGGTTGACATGCATCTGCAGCATCGCGTAGACATCGGGGGCAGTGCCTCTGGACTGGCAGACCGGGGTGGCGGTCTCCCTCTTCAAGAAGGGGGACTGGAGGGTGTGTGCCAACTATAGGGGAATCACACTTCTCAGCCTCCCTGGTAAGGTCTATTCAGGGGTGCTGGAGAGGAGAATCCATCGGATTGTTGAACCTCGGATTCAGGAGGAGCAGTGTGGTTTTCGCCCTGGCCGTGGAACAGCAGGGTCCTGGAGGGTGCGTGGGAGTTTGCCCAACCAGTCTACATGTGCTTTGTGGACTTGGAGAAATCATTTGACCTTGTGTCCCTTGGGGGAGTCCTGTGGGGAGTGTTCCGGGAATATGGGGTGCCGGGCTTCCTTATAAGGGCTGTTCCCTCCCCATACGACCGGTGTCAGAGCTTGGTCCGCATTGTTAGCAGTAAGTTGAACTTGTTTCTGGTGAGAGTTGGACTACGCCAGGGCTGCCCTTTGTCACCGATTCTGTTCATAACTTTTATGGACAGAATTTCTAGGTGCAGCCAGGGTGTTGAGGGTGTCTGGTTTGGTGATGTCAGGATTAGGTCTCTGGTTTTTGCAGACAATGTGGTTCTGTTGGCTGCATCGGACCGTGACCTTCGGCTCTCACTGGAGCACTTCGCAGTCGAGTGTGAATCCGAGACCATGGTCCTCAGGCAGGAAACGGTGGAGTGCTCTCTCCGAGTTGGGGAGGGAGTCCTTCCGCAAGTGAAGGAGTTTAAGTATCTTGAGCTCTTGTTCACAAGTGAGGGAAGAATGGAGCAGGAGACTGACAGGCGGATCGGTGCGGCGTCAGCAGTGATGCGGGCACTGCATCGGTCTGTCATGGTGAAGAAGGAGATGAGCCAAAAGGCTAAGCTCTCGATTTACCAGTCGATCTACATTCCTACCCACACCTATGGTCATGAGCTGTGGGTAGTGACTGAAAGAACAATGTCGCGAATATGCGCGGCTGAAATGGGTTTTCTCCGCAGGGTGGCTGGGCTCTCCCTTAGAGATTGGTCATTCGGGAGGGACTCCTGAGAGTAGAGCCGCTGCTCCTCCGCATCGAGAGGAGCCAGATGAGGTGGCTTGGGCATCTGGTCAGGATGCCTCCTGGACGCCCTCCCTGGTGAGGTGTTCCAGGCATGACCCACTGGGACGAGGCCCTGGGGAAGACCCAGGATGCAGCTGGCCTAGGAACGCCTCGGGATTCCCCTGGAGGAGCTGGATGAAGTGGCCAGGGAGAGGGAAGTCTGGGTTTCCCTGCTTAGACTGCTGCCCCCACGACCCGGCTCGGAAAAGCGGTAGAGGATGGATGGATGGATGGATGGACAAAGTTTATAGTAAGGAAGTAGCTTGAGGAAGAGCACTGCAGAGATTGAGCTTTTTGTCTGCTCAGTTATTCTGTTCTGTTACAGTACGTCTGAATCATTTGGTGCAGTGCGGTATGGTAAAGAAGTAGCCTGAGGAAGTGCACTATAGAGAGTGAGCTTTTTGTCTGTTATTCTCAGCAACCTTCAGCTGAAAGTAGTTAATCATCTTAAGCTTTCCTGCCTTTCAGTATCTGCTATTTACAGGCAACATGCATCATATACTGAAAAGTTACCTCTCCATGGGAATGATGAGCCATCGTTTAGATGATTATGGCTGTAAAGAAACCCGTTCCTGTGTATTGCAGTCTGACTCTGGACTGAATAACAAGAGGAAGTAGTGTATCTGCACGTAGTACTGAATAACAAGGGGAGTGCCACCACCTGGTGCTAAATAAATACCCCTCGCTGCTCTCTAGGCCTGTTTCTTTGTGCCCAGGATTCTTTTGGGAACTTTATTTAAAACAGGTTGCAGGTCTCAAATTCAAAATGGGCATATATTTAAAAAAAAAATAAAAATCTCAGTTTCAACATTTGCTATGTTGTCTAAGACCAACAGCGTCTGATCATGTCAGGGCTGCCAACTCACACACATCTGGCGTGACACTCGCTTTCAGACTCTCATGATCAAACAAGAAACAGCAAATCTATGTTATTCCATTATAAACCTAAAATTAGCTACATCAAAAACGATGGGGTAGTTTGCATACCCTACAGATCGTTTACAAGATAATAAAACTCTTACTTACATGAAAATGAGTGGGCAGGATTGTCTCAATCTGAAACTCTCACTCCAGCCAGCTGAAAATGGTGGCAACCCTTTGACGACTTCCTGTTATCCTTCGACAAATGAGAAAAACCTGATTGGTCCTCAAACAGACACTTGCAGGGGGGGCGGAGGGGGCTTGAATATCTGCCCCTTTCTTCTTGGGTACCCCAAGTGCCCTTGAGGCATTTTTTTTTATATGTGTGTGTGCGTATGGAGTCCCGCTTGTGCCCCTCAACAATAACATTTATCTATGAATCACAATTTTGCTAAATAAAACGATTTGGCTTGCATCAGTCACATGATGACCATTAACCAATGCTCACCCTTGACGGCAGAGCGCGCTGGTTACGAGCTCGCAAAGAGCATGCGGATTTTTTGCCAGCTGGGCGGTACGGAGCTGTAGGAGAAACACAAATTAATTGGGAGATGCAGACTGATGCAAAAACAACCAGTAAGTAGGGTGTACAGTATACACTATAGTCTGTAGCACACAGGAGTATTAGGTTATTATGTACATGTTAAGTTGTCTGGTGGCAACTGACGAATTGAAACAAATGAGTATGCTGTGTGTGCACAGTGTGCAACAGCGCGACAAAACATTACCTGTCCTTTCATTAACTGCACAACACAAGTAGTGGTGGTCATTAGCTGCTAGCTAACTGGGTAAGGGTGTCATGGGTCTGTAACTCTGTCCACCATTTTAGGGAACATATTTAGTTTCTTTTCCCTGTCTTTCTGGAGGGCTTATCCACATAATTATGGATTATTATAATTACGATATTAAAAAAAGAAACACACTGTATTTTAAAGAAAATACATTAAGAAACAGATGATATTAGATTTATATTTCAAATATGACAAAATGCAGATTTTACAGCAGCAAAATTATTGTATCGCTACAGTTTAAACATTTAATAAGCTTCCTGCCTTGCACAGAGTGGATAGTCAAGCAAACTGAATCATCATAAATACATTATTGTATATTTATTACTTTATTTTTTTATTCTTATTGCTTTATTATTATAGCACAAGGAATAAATAACAAGGGAAGGATTCTGGATCAGTACCATGAGTACCAGTACATATAAAATGTCACTGTATGTGCATGTGTGTGTGCGTGTTGTATTTTTATAGATTCTTTTTCAATTATTACTCATGATATGACATTGTCCAGACAAGCCTCGTAAGGAGAGGAGGAGGAAACAGTGAGGCTGGTGGTTGTGGTTATGTGAGGCTGCTAAAGGCAGTGGATCCCTCACCAGCTGTATTAAAAAGAGCACAGGTAATAATAACACATGTACCAGTTGTTGCATTGCAGAGGTATTCAAGTATAAAAACAATAATAAACACAATTGCAATGTTTTGGTTCTATAACATTTTTCTATCATTACTTTATTATGGATTAGGTGCAAGAGTTGTTAAGTGTGGATAATTAAGTAATAGATTAATGCAATAGCAAATTGTGCCTTGATAGCGAGTGGAGAGGGATAGATCAGATGAGGAGATGGAAGGAGGAAGAGAGGCAAAGAGTGAGTCACAGGCTGAGCCTAGAGAGAATGTAGAGGAAAGGGCAAGCCAGGAGAAAGAGGCTGGAGTGAAAGAGTCAGAGAGTGAGTAAGAGCCCAGAGAGGAGGAGAGTGAATCCAGTGAAGCCATAGAGAGGACACTCAAACCTACTTGGACTTGCACACCCAACTGATCCTGCCCATGTCATGCAATTCCACATACAGTACGATGAGGCCTTTATTCAAATGTGTGATCATTGACATAATCTGCCATGTGCCCCATCTGCCTGTCTGACCTAAATAAATCCCCGTTTACTCGTCTTCACGGCTTGCCTGCTTCCCCACTCGCCCGCACGCCGACGCCGAAGAAGCGCTTCGGCCGACCGAGGATCAGCGCCTCGGTCTATTGCAAGAAGTGCTTTATTGGCTGAACCTGCCAGAGGTCAAGGAGGACCCTCCAGGGGATGTCACCGCCTGATGACGCGCACGTCGTGGCCGAGGTGCGCGATACCCTTGTAACCAGCTGCCGGAGGATAATGGAGAGGCAGCCCCAGCCGCTCGCTCCCGCCGAGGCGACCCTGCCTCTAATGACCCGCCAAAGCCGGAGGAAGAAGAGGATGAGGGAACGGAGACAGGAAGAGGAACTGCCAATCCTCCTCCGATCCATCTCTCCTCCTTCGCCGTCCTTCAAGCCGCCTGCTGTGGCCCCTGCTCCACCCGAGGCGGCTCCAGCTGCGGCCTCACCCACTGCCCACCTGCCTGCTGCGGCCTCACCCACTGCCCACCTGCCTGTCTCGCCGGCGCCGCCTGTCCTGCCTGTGGCACCTGTTCGGCTTGTCCCGGCGGTTGACGCTCTGGCCCCTGTGGCTCAGGTCCCAGCACCTCCGCCGGCTGCTATGCCCGGGGCACCTGCTGCTCCCGCAGTCCCAGCTCCGCCTGTAGTGCCTGAGGCTCCCAGGCTGCCGCCCGAGGTCCCGGCTGCGCCACCGCCTCTGGCTCCGCCCATCTCAGCTCCACCCATCTTTGCTCTGCCCAAGGCTCCTAGGCCTCCGCCTGAGGCTACTAGGCCTCCACCCGCTGCTTCACCCGAGGCCCTGGCTCTGCCCATGCCTGGTGTCCCTGTGGCTCCACCCATTCCTGTTCGGCCCATCTTTGGCCTATGGCACCTCCTGCTCCAGTACCCCCGGTTCCAGACCTGGCTCCTCCATTATCGCCCCAGCGTGGTGGATCCCAGCCAGGTCCCCACCTTTCCGTGTTCCGAAAGGGGAGAGGACATAGGCGCAGGGATTGGACCCCGCCCGCCCTGCCTCCCGGCTCACCTATGGTCCCCCGGGCTCCTACTCTTCTGTTCTTTGTCGGGTTTTTTCTGTCTTCTGGTCCCTGTTCCAGTTCTGTGTCTCTGTCCTGTTTCTCTCGTTGATGGTCTTGTTTTGTTTTCCAGGTCCTGTTTTCCCGGTCCCGTCTCATCCGCCTCTTCCCTTGGGGCACGCCTGGAGTGTGCGCCTTTGGGGGGGGGGTACTGTTATGATCAACCGTCCAGCCCTTACGTGTGCCACACCCACCTCGTTACCCCCCTGTGGAATCCTTCCGTTTACCTGCTGTTCTGTGTTTTCTGCCCTCAGTCTGGTGTATTTAGTCCACGTTCAAGTCTGTTTCCCCAGGTCTGTCATTGATGTCGTTTGCCATTTGCTCCCCTTTCTGCCTGTCTGACCTAAATAAATCCCCTTTTACTCATCTTCACGGCTCTGCTTGCCTGCTTCCCCGCACGCCGACATCACAAGATGTTGTCAAGCCAAAATCGAGGAAATTTTTTAGTTAGTCGAGTTGTTCAGCAAGTATGACAGTGTAATTAAAATGACACCTTGATGCCATAAAAGAGTGACAGGGACCTGGAAAAAGACCTCATGTCTCGCTCCTCTCAAACAGAAGTCAGAACAACATAATCACAGCTTTGGCCACATCAGTAAGACGTGTCACCCAAACAGGAATGCAAGAGTGTGAAATCTTTTCTGTATTGACGGATGAAACCACAGATGTGTTGCACACTGAGCAGGTTTCCTTTGTTGTCAGATATGTGCACAACAAGGAAATTAAGGAACACTTCTTTCAGGTGTGTAATGCTCTTGAAAAGTTAGTAATGGCTCTACTGAAAGAAAATAACCTGAAGATTGACAACATCCGGGGTCAAGGTTACGATGGGGCTGCAAACATGAGCGGGCACTTTAAGGGACTTCAGTCAAGAATACAAACAAAAATCCAAAGGCCTTGTATGTGCACTGTCAAGCACATTGCCTTAATCTGGTGTTGGTAGAGAGCGCAAAGTCGAACATGTGTTTTGTCAGCTTTTTCAACCTAATTGAAAAGCTTTACACGTTTTGTGGCCAACTCGTCCAAACGACACTCTGCATTTATTAAAATGCAGAAGAAGCTGTACCCTGAGTAGCGCCCACTGGAGCTGCAGAAGCTGGCAGACACTATGTGGGCCTGCAGCTAGAGAAACTGCCCTCAATACAATGAGGAAGATACTCCCAGCTGTCATGCAGTTTTTTGATGAAATACTACAGCAAGATCCCTCAGACTGTTCAGCAGGTGGTGCAATGATCCTTCTCAAAAGCATCAATTTTGAATTCGACCTGTGTCTGGAGATCACCTGTCTCATCTTCCAAGTGACTGCTACTGCATCTGATGCATTGCAGCAGAAAGACATTGACCTGGCTGCAGCATACAAGATTGTTGATGGAGTTTTGCAGAGGCTGACTCACAGCACCTGAGGTCCCTGGATAAGCTCGGAGGAGGACAGTGTCAGAAAAGTTTAAGCTTGTTGCCACAACAGCTACTGCTGATGACCATGCTTTCACAACCCCCCAAGAGTACTACCGCGTTAAAGCGTTCTATGTTTTTGTGGACTCAATGACACAGGAGCTTCTGAGACGCTTTAAAGGAGGAGATAATTCCACATGGGAACTCTTGAATGCCTTTCATTGCCTGACAGTCCCAGAGAACCGGAAAACAGCAATAATCTCAACAGAGGCACACCAAGCTGTGAAGAAACTCCACAAGTTCTATAACATTGAGGAGGAAGACAAATTACAGACAGAACTTAAGGTCTTTCATACTTCATACTCATGCCCCCCCACCAATCAGTGTGACATGCATTCTTTCAGTGGTCAAAGAAAACAATGCACATCTGATCTTCCCCAACATGACTGAGCTGCTGAAGACATTTGGCACACTCCCGGTGTCCACAGCAACTGTGGAACGTTCTTTCTCAAAACTAAAACCAGTTAAAACCAAACTTCGCAGCCTTTGCTCAGAGGAGAGGTTGTCAGAGCTTGTTTTATCGGCACTTGAGAAGGATGTTACAGTCAACCACAGTGATGTCATTGACATTTCGGGACATGGCCAACAGAAAGTTACTGTTATGACTTGGGACAGGACATGAAAAACATCTTACTTCTTCCTGCTCTTTACACACCCACTGTTGTTTTTGTTTTTTGATTAACAAAATGGTTCATGTATTCTTCTGTTGGTTTATCTTTATTACTGCTGTATTGTTATTTTTAATGTTTGTAAGAAAGAAACAAAGAAAGAAACAAAGAAAAAGCAAGAAAGGAGATTTTAGAGTTCTATAATCTAATCCCCGCAGTTGCTGGTAAGGTTGATGCTACTCTGTGATGTTTAGAAGGTGCCAACAGGACACACACACACACACACACACACACACACACACACACACACACACACACACACACACACACACACACACACA
>JAODKC010000044.1:317882-328304 GCA_026777985.1 Mormyrops attenuatus
AAATGATGTGGTGGTTATGGGTGATTTTAATTTACCTGGGATACAGTGGGACATAGTCTCCGGCTCTTCTGTAAATGCACTTGAGATGGTGGAATTAGTGCAGGATTGTTTTTTTACTCAGTTTGTTAATACCCCTACCAAGGGAGAAGCCCTTCTTGATCTTGTTTTCTCGAATAACCAGGATAGAATTGGAAAATTTGAGGTTTTAGAACCACTGGATGGTGGTGATCATAACATGGTTAAATTCGAGGTTAATTTTAATGTCCGAAGGTGCCAATGGGGCGCTGTCAATGGGACCACTTTTGCCTCATGTCCACCAACATGGTGCTGGTGCTAGACTTTTTCCTCAATCCAGAACTGGTTCCACACATTTTCACCACAAAAAACAGCTCCAGCCCAACACCAGAGAAAAGCTGGGCTCAGAATTTTGCACTGTAATGAAAGCAGAAGTGGGACGGCCTATCATGTCCAAACCTTCCGCATACATAGAAAATTGAATCAATAACCAATATAGTTTAGAGTAATATCACTGGTGCCGGCAGTGAAACAACTTGCCAGCTTATTAGTGGAATAAGGTTACATAGTTTTTTATTCTGTGAAAATCTGCTGGCCAGATTTAATAATAAAGTATGAATATGTCGCAACTCGAATAAATAAAATATTGTGACGCTTGAGTGGCAAAGAGATCATGAAGAGGACAGCAAAGTTAACTTTTTAGCAGAATCTTTTATTGCTCAAAAAAATCTGTAAAAAGGACAGCTGTAAAACAGCGAGCAAGAATAAGCTACTGTAACACACACAGATGGGGAGAGGCATCTGGCCTGCAGCCAGGTATACTCGCGCCTTCACAGAGATAAATTGTTGTAAAATAGCTTAAAATAGGATGGATTGTTTAAGCTGAAAATAAATTATTTTGTGTAAAATATTAACTTGCACTAATTCACGTAAATGATGCAACGTTTCATTATTTTTTATTGAATAAATAAAATATTTATTTGTGTTTACCAGTTGTTTCTTGTTGTTTCATTAAGTCTCATGTATTTAAGTCCACGTCAGAGTTTGTATCCCCAGTTCTGTCATTAACGTTACGTGTGTCTTGGAGTGTGTACCCCGTAAATATAGCCCTTTTGTTTGTATCCATGGCTTCCTTCGCCTGCTTCTCGGTGCCCGCCATGACACTTACACGTCCAGATGGGGAACCTTTATGGAGACACAAGTGGATACAGGCAATAGAAACAGAGCACAAGGGGTCATACTCTGAAAACTTTTTTTTCAAACTTAAAATCCTAAACAGGTCGAAATAAATCCACAACCTGTCCTACCTACATTTGTGCTCCTCTCTATTTTGAAAACGGTGGAAAGAGAGGCTGGTTCTCAAAAGGCACCAAGCAAGAACCAGCCCAGCATCGGCACCAACACCGGCTCTGTCTTGGTGGAAATGAGGCATTTGGTCACTCTCCTGGCTCCAAGGGGCACTCCTCAGGGTAAGAATCGACAGGGAATTTCCCTGGGACTATAAAAGACCAGGACACCCCTCCCCCAGACTTTTTGTTCTTTTTTGTTCTTCTCTTTGTGCTTTTTTGGTCTTTGCTCTTTTGTCTTTTTTGCTTGTCTTCTTACGCTCTTTGACTGACCTCGGCCCTCCAGTCCTTTGTTCTTTACTTGTCTGGCCATGGAACCACAAGTCTCTTGCTCAGGCCTGACCCATGTTATAAAGGAACAAACTGCTCAATCTCACAGTGCTAATTATTTGGCCCACTTCGCTGCACCAGAGCATTTTGAGATGAAAGAATCAGCAGCCAGACCCTGTTTGCTTTATTGGGTTGACTCAATCCCTTCCCAGGACACTGCAAAGGACATCTCCAAGCCAAGTTTGTTGAGGAATTCCTGTAGAATCAGACATTGGGGCAACCCGCCCTCTTTTCTTCTCCACCGGCCTTGAAGTAAGACTGTGTATCTGGGCAGGTTGGTTTTAGGCTAGGTTGTTGGACATTTAACTAAGTGCATCTCCCTATCTCTCTTGCTCTCTATCTCTCATTAGTCTTATTTATATTTTCTTTTTTGTATCTCTTTTGTATGTACACCAAGGCACCGGCACACACGTACACTACCGCAGACACGCACACAGGTACTGTACCGCGAACAGGCACACAGGTACTCTACCGCGGACACGCACACACGTACTCTACCACGGACAGGCACACACGCACTCTACCGCGGACAGGCACACACACACTCTACCGCGGACATGCACACACGTACTCTACCGCGGACATGCACACACGCACTCTACCGCGGACACACTGTGCAGATATGCAAGTGAGTATGCATTATTGTTCAGACATGATCCCAAGCCTGCCTGGAGCATGCAGAAAACCTGCCTCAGCAACTATGCCCCAGGCTTGGTAGCTGTCGGGTTTTCAAGGCAAATAAACCCCATGTGGGGCAGTGTGGCTTTATGCCCATCAGCATAAAAAATGAGAGCGAAGGCTCCAGAAAGGGTTGTGACCCCCAGGTGCTGGTTTCTCAGCAGAAAGGGTCATGACTCCACATGCCGCTGTCTCACCAGTTCTGCACTAGATCAGTGATGGCGCCTGGACAAACAGCATGGGAACTGCAGCATGGTGTCAGTCCCGGAAACTGCAGGGGGCTCTAAATGTCTCCCACAGGGGTTTAGCTGTAAGCTTGCTGGCCCCTGGCTTGGTACTGCCCCCCTGGAGCCCCATCGGAGCAGAGCGGCCCCTCTCTGCCCCCCCCCCCAAAGCAGCTGTACCTGGCACACTTCCCCCCCATGCATGGGCTTCTGTCTGCTCTCTCTCTTTGATTTTAAAGCTTGTTATCATAAACGGGCTCTGACCTCATTTCCATCTTGAGTTGATTCCCGCTATAAAGGCCTTTTTGTTCAGTCCACCCAACCATCCTGCATAGACCCACCCCAAACGCTGGCCTGGCAATGGCATGGGATGTCTCCAGGAGGACAATCTGCCTTTATTCCAGGTGGCAGGAGCTCCAGGCCCACAAAAGCATTTCAGTGAATCTCATCAGTCATATGCCTCATGTATTTGTCTTGTCCTTTTTTAGTCAATTGTACGATTCTGAAAATCTCTCTGTTTTTCCCTAACATAGGAAATTGCAGATGGATGCTGGATTGATGGGTGTGAAAGAGGTGGGTAAATATGCACCATCTATCTGTCCTGTGGTGTCCTAGGCTGCCCTCTCCTGCCAGCCCCCACCAGGCAGGCCAGTCAGTACACAGGTCTCTCTCCACTCTATCGATCCATTCTTCATCAGCAGCATTTTGTCTATTCCAGGAATTCCTATACGAGCCTGAATCCTCTCTATGTTCCCTGAACGTGCTTAATGTTGCACTTCTGGTTATTAAATCATTTTATTAGACTCTTTCTTTTTGGAAGGTGTTGTGTAGCTCCTGCTCCAATACCACTTGCACTTGTAACTAGACATTCATTGGAAGTTCAGCCTAGCTGCCCTTAGTCAACTCCTAGTCAACACCTAGTCAACTCGTAGTCAACTCCTCAACAGCTGTATGTCTGTAACTTGCTGTTTGCCTCATGTTTATGTTGTTTTGGGCAAAAGCAGCTGCTAGATAAACTTTATGTCAAATTAAGCGGAGTATTTATTGGGCCAGTTCTGACTATTTGCTTGAGATTTTAATCATCAGGATATGAGACACTGCACTGATACCTCTTTCTGAGCTGGTCCGCACCGGGCACCCGCCTGACAGCGGCCCACCACTGTCCCCTGCACCCCACAGTCACCTTCCTATGCCTGGGGAGACATCTGAGGGAAGGTGGGCTGCATCCAAGCAGCTCGCACTCGTAAAGTGTCTTTGTCTGAAAATGTTTGCTTGAAATGCTGTGGCTTCATAATGAAAAACCTGTTTAAAAATCTCCCGTACAGTGCTTAGTAGAGACTTTACAGAATTCTCTTTCTGTTAAAAATGAAATTTGATTCAATATAAGGGTTTCACTCAAATATTTTTTTCCTCATAGAACCGTGCAATTTACCATGTACTCCTTATTCCATACAAAGTTGCAGAATTGCAGTATTAACAATCACAGCAAATATGAAGTAACTATGCAATATTACCAGAGGTGGGAACAAGTAATTGGAGTGACAAGTAAGTTTCAAGTTTTGCCACTCAAGTTCCAAGTCTTGAGCCAAGTCTCAAGTCAGGATAGTCTAATACCAAGTCAAGTCCGGAGTCAACAAACCAAAGACTGAAGTCGTAAGTAATCCAATTACAATTAACAATTAAATGCTGAAATTGCATAAAAAAATACACTTTTATATATTCAAGTGCAACTGAATATATACTGTAAAATAAAATGTAGTGCACAAGAAAGTCAGCTTGATAAGATAAATACACTTTTATATAGATAGAAGAAGATAGAAGATAACATAAATACACTTTTATACATTCAAGTGCAACTGAACATATAGTGTAAAAATAAAATGTAGTGCACAAGAAAGCGGCTTGATTACATAAATATACTGTAAAGCAAAGTATTTATCCACACAGCACCACTGCAGTAAACAGAAACATTTTCTCTCTTACCTCTTATTTTTAGAAACCTAAATCAAAATTATAACAAAAATTTCAAACATGGTAAATGGATAGCATTTATATAGCGCTTTTTTCCAAAACGCTTTACAATTTTGCTAAAAACTAAACTGGATAAAAGTCTGTCAGACATCTGTCAGACACTGGAGGAGACATGCATCAGTGTTCAGGATGTCATATTTGTAAGGAAATAAATGCATGTTTTCATTTCATGATAACCATGTTTTTTTGCATATCAGTGTTTATCTTTCGCTTATAAAGTACAAGGATAGAGAAAAGCCTTTCAGGTGAATTCAACGGGCTTAAGTTAAACTAACGTCATTAGACATCTTAACTTACCGTTCTTTATGAAGCTTTAAATGTCGCACCAAGCTTGAAGTTGTTGCAGTTCCATCGGTAATTGTAACCCCAAATGTTCTGCAAGTTGTGATTCTTATTTATGACCTTGTAATTTTTATAATTAAAATTAATAACTCTAGGGAATATCACTGCTGCCTGATCTGCAGCACCCGCCCAATCTGTGACTGCATGCGCACTAGGTTCACATATGCGTACACCATGCAACGTTTTACCTCAGTTCCATCATCTAGGTATTATTTTACAACATTACATCATATTGCTGTGTCCCATACCTGTTTACACAAAGCATCCCAAGTCAACCTGAGTCACGATGTCCAAGTTCAAGTCCAAGTGTAAGTCATTGTTATCGAAGTCAAAGTCAAGTCTCAAGTTTTTCCTGTTTTGCCGATTCAAATCCCAAGTCATCAAATTTGTGACTTGAGTCTGACTCAAGTCCAAGTCATGTGACTCAAGTTCACACCTCTGAATATTACAGTTACAGTTAATAAATATCATAATGGAATAGCTTTCTTCATTGTTCAGTTTTGCAACCCACATTTCTCAGAAAACATCGACTGGTGCCTGTGAAGCTGTGGTCTCATGGCCGAGTCCCGAGTCCCGACTCGGTATCAGCACCTCCCTTTTAGGGCTCCTGGGCTTTCCGGGATCAGCTCCAGGCTCCCGGAATCCTGCACTGGATGAGCGCTTATGGGGAATGGAGAGAGGGATTATTTCCAGCTGCATGCAAAACCACCAACTCACTTTCCATTGCTGTGAGTAAGACATGAAAACTACATAATTGCGAGACATGATTTCACAAGGTGAAAATTGTTTCATTTTGATTCAGAAAGTTAAACTTTTCATGTCTATAAAAATGCATTCAGCTCATAAAGTGTGCGAGGTCACATCTGTGACCTCTCTCTCTCTATTGCTCTCTCTCTCTCTCTTTCGCTCTTTTGGCTTCCTCCTCATCCCAAGAGTATTATGGAAAAAGTGCCTCTGAAAGTGCCTCATGCATGTATGCTTGGTGCAGTGCTGGGGGTGTCACTGTGTCAGGGGCAGTAATCTACATTTGGCCCTTGGCGGGCCTAAGCTCCAGAAGAAATGAGAACCCCCCCCCCGCACTGAATTTGATGTGGGACCCCATGATAAAGTTTGTCTGGCAGAGGGAATGAAATGTAAACGAAGATATGAGACAAATTGATCCATCCATCTATCCATTTTCTGTAACCATTTATACTATTCAGGGTCATGGGCGGGTATGAGACAAATCGTTAAATGACTTTAGAAAAATTTGTTTTGGGGGGCGGGCTAAGACGAGAAAAAATACACTGCCTCACCATCTTACAGGGGAATTCCACTGAAATCCCACTGTCTTATGTTTTGTAGTGACAACACTGGCTGTATACCATTTGGCCAGGACTCATTTGCTAGATATTCCAATCAATTAGCATTTGTCTTTGGCATCTCCTGCCCTGTGGATGTCAGCCAGTATCTGTCAGATCTGTTCTGCCCCTTGTCTGTTTTAACTACTGTTAACATCTTCATAACACCAAGGATGAGAACTCACAAACCGAAAGAAAAATCTTTAGTGTAAAATGATGTGCTTTACGACACCAAATGCCTTAGTCCATCATACAAATGCTGATAGTGAAATCAGGAAAGTATTCATAGTTTTTACTCCTCACATAAGGTTAAATGGTGGCCTCATGTGACAGATTTCTCTATTCGCGTTTATGACATACAGTCCTCCAAGTAATTTTTTCCTTGGTTAAGCTACACCAAACAATTTCATTTTTACATACAATCTGCATGACCCTTTTATAGTCCTCCAGTAATCTACACAGTAATCTACAGTGCCCCCTGTAAAGGGTATGGTAGATACTTCCAGTTTGCTTATGGGAGCAGATAGATTATAGATTCCATTGTGTTCCAGGAGTGAACTGCTGTGCAGCTGTGAATGCTTTGCCCAATCTGCTTCCTAGCAGGAATGGGAGAAGGAAAATGGAGCAGGGAGCAGGAAGCAGCAAAATCAAACAGGAGTAGGAGCAAGAAGAGGAACAGGAGCATAAAAGGGAGCAGAAAGCAGCAAAGTGGAACAGGAACAGGAGCAAGAAGGGGAACAGGAGCATAAAAGGGAGCAGAAAGCAGCAAAGTGGAACAGGAACAGGAGCAAGAAGGGGAACAAGAGCAGACAAAGTATCAGGAGAAGGAAGCATCAAAGTGAAACAGGAGTAGGAGCAAGAAGAGGAACAGGAGCATAAAAGGGAGCAGGAAGCAGCAAAGTGGAACAGGAACAGGAGCAAGAAGGGAAACAGGAGCAGAAACAGGAGCAGGGGTAGGTAGCAACAGAACAGGAGCAGGGGCAACACATGCTCATAAACTGACGTGAAGCCTCCTGACAGTAAATTCCTAGTTAATGTCATGATGGTTGGGGAGATTTGTACAGTTGAAGTTTCTGCAACCCCTCAGTACAAGATATTGCTGGGGCAATACATTTGCCAAGATGTGCCCTCTGTTTGGTTGTTTCCATCTAGCAATGATGGGTGCAGTTGAGCCCAACAGAGAGTGGTTATTGGGCCTCTGTCCTACTGTAAATGATTTTTATATTTGCTGTTGACTCACAGAGGAAGAAGCACACACGCAATGCAGAGGCCAATCCATCAGCCCTCCATTTCGATGGCTTTCTTTTACTATAATGTTAGCATACCCGGGGGAGTTGGGCAGCCAGTTGACCTTGGACCCCCAGAGGTTTTCTTCTCCCTACTTGGGAGTTTTTGGTTTCTCTCCCCTGTTGTCATCTTTCATTCATTTCTTTGTCTTTCCTTTTCCCTGTTTTTAATTATTCTGTATAAATGAAGGAATGTATCACAACACACCCATGTAAAGCACCTTGGGGCAGCTCTGTTGTGAAAGGCACTATATAAAAATAAACTGAATTAATGTGAATTGAACTCAGTTCAATTCAATTCAATACTGAGTGTTCTGCAGAACCTGAATGCACACCTGGGTACCGAGTGAACAAGTTTTTCAAGAGAACCTGGACACATACCTGGGCATTGGGTGATCAGTGTTCAATATAACCTGTAAACGCACCTAGACAGTTGGTGAGTTGTATTCTATAGGACATGAATACAGACCTGGGCATTTGGTGAGCAGAACCTAAGCACACACAGGGTATGTTCTTGTGACTGTTCTTATTCTCCAGGAGTGCTTACTGACTGCAGCTTAAGTATGATAATTCTGACCTACCTGTCAATGAAAAACAGACCTCAGTGGGAAGGATTGCTGAACCTGATTAAAGCATTTCTAAGGTGAACATTTCAGCTTGCCTGCTTTCTTCTGTGTTAATGAAAGATTCATGACCACAATACCCTTGGGCTGTCATTAGTCCCTTAGCTCTAGCCAGAACAATCTGCAAACTCAGGCTATTTGGTTATTCTTACTCCCAGGGTCATTTTTCCCCATTTGCTCTGGTCACCTCAGTGCCCCTCCCAACCCAAGAAGCTTCCAAGGACTGACCAGCATTTTACTATTTTCTATTGTAGGCTGAAGGATGTTTTAGCTCATGCCTCGTTCCAGTGCCCGTGTGCTGAAGCATTAGGCTTCTTAGACTTGTGGTGGCTGAAAGGTAAAGGCTATTATTTAAGTCAATCTATTCTTATAAGCAGTAGAAAGTGGCCTTATGAACCAACAAACTGCTGGTCAGAAGTCCAGGCTCTTCAGGGAGATATGATGCAGAAATAAGAGTTCATAAGTTTCAAGCCACCCCACCCTCTGCCATCCCCACAAAAAAGCAAAGAGGAAACATCCAAAACCACAAAAACTGCTGGATTGGTTTCACTCATTCATTTAGCCTCGATTGCACTACTGAACAAAGGCCTATTCAGCCCCTGTGGTGGAAGTCCGTTCCTGGGAATCCGTCAAAAAACGTATGTTCATTTATAGCAAAAAAGGTTGTTGTTCTTTCTCTGGACACAAAGCATTAGCGTCTTGGTGAAATGTTCCAGGTTTTTGGGAGGGCATGTGCTGAAAGCTGCACAGGGTGTTTTGCATTAGCTGAAATGGTGAGCAATCTACTGATTAAAAAGATTCTTCCTTTCACAAGGTGAGGCGCAGTGTGCATGTCTATGTTCCTTTAAGAATCTCTCTCTTATGCTCAGTTTTGCTTTTTCATTGCTGTTTGTTTGTTGCTCTTATTCTTTGGATCCTGCCGTGCTGTCCACTGATCCTGCTGTCCACTGATCCTGAAGCATGAACACTCTCTCCGCTTGTTATTGTGACTGTCCTTCATTTGAAGGTGGACATTGACAAAGTCCCATGTTAGTCAGAATGCCATGTCTCATTAGGCAGTAGTTTACTTTAAATGAAGAATTAAACAGCTAAAAAACAAAAAAAAAAAACATACCTGTACCTTTTCCATCAGACTCCGCATTCCGCTGCCTTTCCCTACAGGTTTTTCTGTTTGTTTCTTTCCTAAAGTGTCACTTTTGCCACCTTGTGTTTAGCATTTACATTTATTTGTTTTGAAAATGCATAGATGTGAGTGGTAGCTGCGATACCTGAAAATACAGATACTCAGGAGTTGTTGTGATCGAGTGTTGGCAAGCAGACCTGCAGGCAATCGGAGCCGTGAATGCGGGCAAAACAGGGTTTATTCAGGGCGGACAGGAGATCACATCTAACAAACGTTAGACAATGTCAATGACAGACCTGGGGAAACAGACTTGAACGTGGACTAAATACACCGGACTGACTAGAACAAACAGGAAACAGCTGGTAACAAGCCGGATTCACACAAGGGTAACGAGGTGGGTGTGGCACACATGAGGGCTGGACGATCGGTCATGACGGGAGTATTTTTTTCCATTCAGACGATCCTAATATATATTTACTGATGACTGGCAGAGAGAGAAAACCTCCCTCGGTCTCGTAGGCCATACATCCAGGTGCTGCGTCTGATGCAGGTTCCGATAGGAGGGTCAGCTCAATGCATCTCCTGTGTCTCAGGAGCCCTGAGCTGCTGGGGGCAGATGTTGTCTGTGCTGTCTCGCTGCATTTGCCTCCTTCATTCATGTGCACTCATGGGATTCTCACTTGCAAATTCTCCTGCACCAGCGTGGTTTCACAGTTATTTAGAATCCTTCTGTTCTGTGTCCTTGAACAACAAATAATCTCAACACTGAGGCCTGCTTGCTAGTTTTTTCTTAATTGCATTTTAAAGCACGTTATTCTGCATGTATGCTGCATTCTTGTGGTAGTGATCAAACAGTTGTTCCAACTGCAGAAGGCTCCTCTTGATGAACGTGAACTTTGAACAGTTTTATCAGGTGTCGCCATGGTAATAAGAATGCTATGCCAATGCTCCTTCTCATGACAGGGTCCGGGGGGGGGGGGGGGGGGCGGCCCCCCCCCCCCCCCCCCCCCCCCCCCCCCCGCCCGGCCCCCCGGCCCCGCGGCGGGGGCGGGGAGGGGCGAAAAGAGAAACATAAAAAAAAGAA
>JAODKC010000044.1:328404-349264 GCA_026777985.1 Mormyrops attenuatus
ACCGGGTCCGCCCCCCCCCCCCCCCCCCCCACCAACTCTCCCAAAGCAGGAAGGCCGGGCTTTAGTCAGTGTGATGCCCTTGAGTAAATGTAAAAAAAAATATCATGGAAAGTATTTCCTGTAATGAAATTCAATCTCATTCCCATTTAAACTGCATTATATAGACTTTAGGGACCATCTCAAAACTTCTGTGGCTCCATTATTATATATGTGTTTCAAAAATGTTTCAAGTTTATCCATAGGAATTACTTATTGAAAATGCTTCATGTTTAACAGTATTTTTGCTTGTTCATAATCCATTTTCATTGTGAAAGCATTGAAATCTTTTAAGCTCTTAGCAAGAACGCAGGATAGACAACTGATGACAAATGTTCCACTTTACTTCCAATGACAACAATGGTATTAAATCTGCAGTTATTCCAAAAGTTAATAGGATTCTGCAGATCTGTAGCTCTGTATACCTGAAGACATGGAGAGGGATTCTGCTTCCATCTTCTAACCGGCCACAGGATGCACCATGACCCAAAAACTTGATACAGTTTACCTTGAGAGTAAAGAGGATGGGAATTTCACAAGAACCCCTCAATGAGGCTAGGGGGCTTTTTCCAGTAAGGGGGCTGCATTCTTCTGTGATTCCTTTTTGCTTGTTTTCAATCAAGGTAGCCATTTCCCAGGTTGAGCCAAGACAGACATGCAGACTATACGGCTTGGCCGTGCACCAGCTCAGAGACATAAAGCAAGTGTGACAAGTGAGGGAGAGGAAGAAGTGACGAGGCAGGAGGAGGAGGATGGTGATGAGGCAGGAGGAGGAGGAAGTGACGAGGCAGGAGGAGGAGGATGGTGATGAGGCAGGAGGAGGAGGAAGTGACGAGGTAGGAGGAGGAGGAGGATGGTGATGAGGCAGGAGGAGGAGGAAGTGATGAGGTAGGAGGAAGCCCTATATGAGAGATCATGCTCAAGTATGATGGCCATGTGCATAATCCATGGGCATAGACCCTCAAGCATAAGGATCCCCCTTTTTAAAAAATAAACATATTTTTTATAGAGTGCACTTACAGGTTACAGGCAAACAAAAATATAGAGAGATTAGTAGCAATATGTCACTCCCCGCTTGTCCGATCATCTCATGTGCTACGCCCCCTCGTTAACCTTGTGTGGATTCCCCGTGTTCACCAACTGTTTCCTGTTGTTGTCATTAGTTCAATGTATTTAGTCCATGTTTCAGTTTGTTTCCCCAGTCCGGTCATTGTAATGTCAATGCGTGTTTTGCTTGCCCTGTCCCTGCACCTTTCAATTAAACCCCATGTTCCCCGATTTCCTGACTGCCGCTCTTCTGTCTCCGCTCTGCATCCCGCAAATGCCATGACACAATACATAAATTCTACTACACAGAGTACCCCAGGTGTCAATATACCCATACAGTTATAGGTGTACAACAAAGTATATACAGGGGCAAAAATAAAATAATGTTCTCCATATATGACCAAAGAAAGGACCATATTTGCAGGAAGCATTCTGATAAGTCATGCAAATCACAGTTTTTCCAGAGACAGAAAATTAAATGTCTGAGGAAGCCAGAGTTTGATAGAGCATCTGTGGAGTCGACCAAAGGAGCAGAATGCAGTTCTTTGCAATAAATACCAACATCGAGAAAACAATTCTCAAGGTCTGGTCAAATATACATTCTAGTTTATTGTATAAGAAAGAATCAATAGAGTTTATTGCCAAGTACGTTGACACATACAAGGAATTTGCTTTGGTGGTTGGTGCCAGACATTAAGAGATAAAGATGAGTTTATATATATACACATAAGGGTATATACAGGTATAAATAGACAGAAAAATGTGAAATATTGATATAACTGTAGAATTGAAAAATATACATATTTGAAAGAATGCAAGCTTATACTAGGATAAGGAGATAGATATAAGAGATTTAAGGAGTGCAATGAAGCAGAAGGATATGAATATTGCAGGGTTTACCTCTATAACACACAGGAGGAGTAGTTTGCTGGTGTAAAGCACAGTAAGAGGAAGATGGTGACAAGAATGTGCCAGAGCTAGATGGTGTACATGATGGGTTTAAACATATAAACAACTGTACAGTATGTAGGGAACCGTCCACTGGCCCAATGGCGGAGTCCAATTGGACAGCCAAAGGCTTGGAATGCGTGTAGGTCCTTCTGAGGACTCCTGCAAAGTTACTTACCCTGTTAGGCAAAACTGAATTATATCTGACTCCAGTTTAAATAAAGACTTTTTATGATGTTTCAGTCATGACATTTATGTTATTCAGATTACTCCTGGGCTGTGCCTTCTATTGCTGAAGTTCCCTAAATCCCAGACGGTGGAGTACACCGGATTTGCCTCGGCCGATAGGGCGATCTGTGGATCTGCTACGTAGGACTCAGTTCAGAGATTGGGAAATCATTACAATTTAACACGATGTCAGCCTAGACGACCGTTCGGGCTCGCCGACTCATATAGCTCCTCAGAGGCTCAGCCGACACTTGCCATGTCTGAGCTTGTAAGTGCCTCGGAGGCTAAGCTGGTCTTTGCCGTAACTCAGTGTGTGCGCGCCTCAGAGGCTGAGCCGATCTTTGCCGTAACTCAGCGTGTGCGCGCCTCAGAGGCTGAGCCGGTCTTTGCCATAATTCAGCGCATGCGCGCCACAGAGGCTGAGCCAGTCTTTGCCGTAACTCAGCGCGTGCGCGCCACAGAGGCTGAGCCGGTCCTTGCCGTAACTCAGCGCGTGTGCGCCTCAGAGGCTGAGCAGGTCTTTCATCGTAACTCAGCGCGTGCGCGCCACAGACGCTGAGCCGGTCTTTGCCGTAACTCAGCGCGTGCGCGCCACAGAGGCTGAGCCGGTCTTTCATCGTAACTCAGCGCGTGCGCGCCTCAGAGGCTGAGCCAGTCTTTCATCATAACTCAGCTTAGTCAGTCACATTGGGTCCCGGAGAAACGGGGTCGAGTCAGAGGCTGCAAGGGAGTGTGAGATGTAATGAAGCTAATATACCTGAGCCAAAAGGCAGTTTTGACTCTGACTGGGGAAATAAATCCAGATTGCTTTAGGAAGAATGTGGAAATTCCTTTGTTCCACCAGGTGATAAGATCCTCCACTTTGGTGGATTTAGTCTTACTTTCTATATTTCTCTTATGTGAGAACATATATTGTACTGCGTTAAGGTTGAGAGTATTGTGCCCGTTATACTGTGACCATTCAAATGAGACCAAATATGGGTGTATGTGTCCCTAATGTTAGTCTGGGGTAATACCTCCTGTGTTAGTGTGAGTGTGAGTGTAGGATGCATCTGTGTCTTGAGGCAGCCAGGCCTTGTCGCTGGAATTTGGCTGCGGGGTTCTGGCTGCCCTGTGGGGGTGAGATGTCCCTTTTGACGTGGTGATCTGGTGATTTGGGTCCAGTCTTATCGGAGCCGGTGGAAGTTTGCCTTAGGACACTGGGTGGAACATTGCAGGGTTGTCAGAGGTCAGCCCGGCGGGGCCTGCAAGGCCTGTGGCCTTACATGTACAATTAAATTAAGAGTGTGCAACAGTGCAAAAGTTCACAGTATGAGTATTATTTGTATTTTGTTCCCCGCCTGCCTGCTCCATTTGTAGTTAGTCATTGTTATCCCCTTTTTAGTTTTGACCCCTCATGGTCTGTTTTTGTTTTGTAAGTGTTTCTAGTGTTTTCGGTTTAGTTAATAAATCCCTGTTGTATCCTGTGAGTTGCCAGTGGGTCGTCCACCTTCTGCCCAGCCTGCACCATGCCACGCCCTCGCGAGAGAAACCTGCGAGTCCTTGACAATACCTCTTGTAAATAAAGTTAGTACTGATCTAAGCAACTGGTGCTCTGTTCCTGTCTCTTTTTTTGGCAGGATAAATATTTTGAAAATGAACGTACATCCAATATTTCTTTTTCAATTATTACCATGTTATTTACTTGGCACTTTCCTTAAATCATTAAATAAATGTTTTAGTAGGTTTATTTGGAATAATAAAAGGCCCCTAATGACTTTTTCCACTCTAACCAAACCTATGGAAATGGGCGGTGCAGGTGTACCAAACCTCTAATTTTATTATTGGTATGCCTGACTAGAACATATTTCTTCCTGGTGCAGTGGCAGAACCAAGTCGACAATGTTTAATAAGCAACAAATATTATCTGTACCGTAATGCGTCTTCAGAAAACCTGTCTGGTCAGGCTTGATTATTTTAGGCAAGACCACCTCTAATCAACGCACAAGAACCTTAGTCATAATTTTGCAGTCAGTGTTGATCAGACTAATAGGTTGGTATGAGGAGCAGCCTTGGGGGTCCTTTCCCTTCTTGAGGAGCAGCCTTGGGGGTCCTTTCCCTTCTTGAGGAGCAGCCTTGGGGGTCCTTTCCCTTCTTGAGGAGCAGGCAGGCTGAGGCACTGTTCCACATATCAGGTACCGAGACGGAATTAAGTAAGTTATGGAGTACAGGCATGAGGACTGGATGGAGTTCAGGCCAGAATGCCATATAAAACTCAGCCGGGTACCCATCCAGGCCAGGTGAGGCATAGATGGAAGGGCTGTTAAAACTTCAGCCAAAGAGATTGAGGCATTCCCTGTTTGCATCTGACACATTCAGTAATGGTATTTTGTCAAGAAACTGTTCTATTTCAGACTGTGAAACTGAAAATGTGATTTATAAAGGCATTCATAATAATTTCTAAAAGTATTATTAATAAGGGACATATATTAGAACCATGTACATCTTTTAGAGATTTAATAGTCCTGTCAGTTTGCTCTTTTTTTCAGAAGCTGCCCTATTATGAATTACCAAATTCATAATATTTCTGTTTAAGAAAAAATTGTAATTTTTAATATGGGTTGTATATTCCAGATTGAGTTTCGTATCAGCATGACATAACAAAGACCGATTCGATTGTGAGAGTGTAATTTTGTGTAGGTTCTAGGTGCGGAACTTCCAGTTCCATTGCCTCAATAACTACAACAACGTTTATCAAACAGCTTCCACAATCCTTCAGCCTTAGTCTGAAGCATTGTGTGTAAATGAACTTGAACAGGTAACTGCAAACATGGAAAAATTCCTTTGCAGCACTCTAGATCTTGTAGCTCCACTTAAGAAGATAAAGCATAGAGATAAGAAACCTGCCCCCTGGTACTCTGATCACACACGCGAACTCAAACAGGCATCACATAAACTAGAGCGCAAATGGCGCTCAACTAAACTAGAAGTATTCAAGTCTGCCTGGAAAGAGAGCCTCTCTAAATACAGACAAGCACTAGTGACTGCTAGGTCTGTGTATCTCTCCAGATTAATAGAAGTGAACAAAACAAATCCTAAATTCCTATTTGAATCCATGTCTAGGTTAACACAGAATTCTTCATTAAACTCGCAACTCCCGCAAGCTCTTAAGAGTGATGACTTTATTACATTTTTTTTAATGGTAAAATAACTAAGATTAGAAAGACCATCCAGTGTGTCACGCCCACACGGGCGGGACCAAGCACCTGTGGGCGATCGACAGCCGATCACCCCACTACTTAACACCGGAGCACGCAGCAGGCAGTGCGAAGTTTTGTTGCTGTTGTTTGAATGAGCCTTACTAAGCAATTTCTTTGTCTCTTGTCCTCCCAGTCCGTCCTGCCTGCTGTCTCCTGCCTGCCTGCCCTGCTTACCCTGCCTGCCTCTTCTGACCTGCCTGCATCTGTCTGCCCTGCCTGCCTGCCCTGCCTATCCTGCCTGCCTCGTCTGAACCGCCTGCATCTGTCTGCCCTGCCTTCCTGCCCTGTCCTACCCTGCTCCCTCGCCGGTCCTGTTCCTCCCCTCTTACTGGAACCCCATCTCGTCCGTCTGTGTAGGATTGATCTCCCCAGCTATCAACCTTTGCCCGTGACCCGACTACGATTTGGAACGTCCCCTCTGGCATTGTTTGTACCCGGTTTCCCAAATAAAGGGATCTGTCTCCACATTCCGGGGTCTGCCTCCTCCATTCCCGCCTGTCATTACGGAATACTTCGCCTTAACGGAATGGACCCCGCGGAGAACCAGCGCCTCCAGCAGCAGGACTTTCCTGCCAGGTCCACAAGTATGATGTTCACATGAACAGAAGACTACGTTCCCAATTCTGACCTACAAGGTTAATGGAATGCAGCATTATTTTTTCACAATTGTCTGCAGTCATGTGTGGTCTGGGGGGGGGGAGGCAACAGAGGGGGGCCAGGCTTCAACCAGGGAGAGCAGTGCCCCCTCTTGGCCAGCACGTAGCTCTGCCCCTGGTAGGGACCTACTAACATGCATCATTTGACTTGCATTTCAGACATTCCGCTTTAACCCACAGGAATCCCCCCAAAAAGCTCAGTCTATAGCTGGCTGGAAGTTTCAGAAGGCCTGCAGGGGGCGTTGCCTTTGTATGAGGCCGGAACAGGCATGGCAGACTGGATTGCAGATGCAGACCTAAATGGACCTGTTTGGGAGTCCTAACATGCATCAACAATTTTACGAGCCGGCTCAAGGCAGTAAGAAAAAAGGAGGACACATGCTTTTAACTTAGAAGCTGAAGGATTTATTAAAGAAACTTAAAGCGGGAACAAAAACATGACTGAAGATTGTAGATAATGCAAAATTGTCAGTGGGAAATAGTCAGCAAAATCAGTACTATAAAGTGAATGTTTGGATGAGTGAGGAGTTAGGTGCTGTGCAGTGTAAAATTAGTGCGACAAAGAGGGCACTGAGGGGTACACCCGTCTCTCCCTGGCTGAGAGTTTAAAAAGATGGGCAAAACATGGACCATCAGAACAAGCATCTTCATAAACAGTAATGTAATGCATGCACTCATAATCACTTGCATGAGCCCATTAGAAGCCCACTGGCAAAGTGCTTTTAACACCTGGCCATCCTCTCAGGACAAACACCAATGTGGGCTCTGGATCACCCTTCAGGATTCAGCACATGCAAACATGCAAGATCCACTTGCCTTGGTAGCCGTTCATGGTGGCATGACTCCCTGGTTCACTTGGTCAGCATCTCTGCAATGAGAATTTTCTTTGCTCTACTATCTGTTATGGAGTAACAAATATCTCCAAAAGCCTCTTTTCAACCTCTAAATATGACACCTCATGCATAAGGCATGCGCTTAAGGTGTAACTGTGTGCATCGGTAGGGTGTTTATACTTAAATTAAATACTCCCCCCCCCACTGGCATCTAGGATTTGAACCAGAACACTAAAAATAAATTTAAAAATGAAAAGAACTTTGCCCTTGCCAGAAACATAAAAAGCCAGGTGGAGAATACAGAATACTCACACTGTACAAACATCTTAGTGGTGTCTCTGGAGCAGGCCGGTAATGCTCTCTTTGCACTTCAGGATTCTATTTGCTCTTCTTTTTATTCGACAAGACTATTTTTATCTGTAAAACTGATTTCTTGTTATGCCTGATATGGATTTACGCCTTAACTGGGCCACTGCCGAATTCCACAGACCGGACATAAATTACAGCCACACTCTACATGCCAGGACACCAGGGAGAGAAGGGGAGAGAGAGAGAGGGAGAGAGGGAGACAGTCACTACACTGTTCCACACTGATTACAGGATCAGGCCTCAATGCGAGTACGAGACACCTGGGGCCCGTAAACTCAGCCAGCCAAAAGTAAGCACACAGTCAGCAAGGTGCAGGAAAGCAAACAACGCTGAAAGGGCAAAAAAAAACAATTTCCTGTAAGTGCTCCAGAACCCTCCAGCATGTCAAATGCCTATTGATTCATAAATATTTATGTTTATAAAAAGTGACAGCCTGTGCTTCTTGGTATTTGGCAGGGAGTCTCAGCTACGTCCTTCAGAACATTCCCCTTCTGCCTTTTTATTTGTTTTACTTTCTTCTTGACCCAAGAAAACATTTTCACTGTATAAAGATCAATGGTACAGTCCAGCAGCTTATAACAAAGTTTGAATCTTGGAATAACAGCACATTTCAGAATTGGACCCCCCCCCCCAATCATAAGCTGTTATGGGGTTTGAGTCTGCCATATGTCTTTGTCTCCACTGTTTCTTCTGTATGCCTGCAAGTAGGAGATGAATTCTGCTGCTTTGAGTTGTACACCAATGCTTTGCTAAGATAAATAATTTGATTACAGGACATTCATGAAGAATGACTCTTAAAAATCCTGATGCATCAGGAAAGAGAACCTGGTTCACACCGTTAGAGTAAGTAGTTAGGCTCAGCATCAGTAATCACAGTATTTCTAAAAAAAAAAAAAAAAAAAAAAAGACATCCATCTTTGTATAACATTTCCATTATTCCATACCTTGTGCTTGTTCCCAGGGACAGCGGTTTCTAATTCTGTGACAAGAATGGCTGTTTGCGACAACTTCCTGTCTGCCAGGAAGCAAATTTCAGACAGTATAAAATGTATACGATAAGTTGCAGAAAGACTCATTCCGGCTGCCCAATGAGTCATGCTGTCTATCCTGTTCTCTGACTCTCTACTATAATCATCACATTGCATTGTTTTATTGATGTTTTATGAGAAGCAAACATTTCACCCTTTTTCAGGCTCTCATGCTACCATCAGTGCTCTGCTATCTGCAAACATTCTTTAAATAGCTTGAAGAAGATGAAATGCTTGTTTTCTGTATTATATGTACAGAGGTTTTATTTTTTATGGTGTGAGGTAAGCCCTGGTGGAATCGATGCAAACCTGGAAACTTTACCATAACTTTATCTAGTTATATTTTATACACCTGCAGGCTAGCTGATAACAACTAGCACTCTATTTTAGCAAATGATTAATGGCTTTTACATGTTACATTTAGGTGAATTTGCACAGTTGACGTTCACTGGCATGCGCCCAGGCAATGAGCAATCTCTGGATTACAGAAAACATCAAAAAACAAAGCTTGCTGTGGAAATTTCCAGCATTCCATGCCTGGATCCAAGGCAGATGGGGGGGGGGGGCATTCTCAGAAGCAGAAGCTGCATTCAGCCTCCCAGACTTGGCCTGACTCACCCTAGGCCACCCTTTCTGTTGTCCCCCTTGAATGAATGTGACTCTTTATTTTCACAAAAGACCAGATTGCATCAGATATGTTGCACTTTCCAAGGGATTTCAATCTTGGTCTTGTTCTGGCAGTCAAAGGCAGGCTGACAGTCTGAATGAATGACTACAATGCCAACTTGTATCCAGGTGAATCTCACCCACTCCATGCATGGACAGGTGGCATAAGAATAGAGTACACCTGATTTTTTTCCCCACTGAAGATAGCTTCAGGCTTTTTTGCAGTTTGCATTTTTAGTTGTTAATTTATATACTATGTTATTGAATTTACATTGTTCAAAGTTAACACATCTACCTGTAATATTACTCACACCTAATGAAGGACTTTTATTAGGATTGTAGTAATAAGTCTGTTTCTCAGATGTGAACAAACAACTATTATGCTACTAAGCTGGTCTTGGTCCTTAACTGTAACATCTGCTCCTACTTCTGCCGTTAGAAGCCTGTTCAGTAATGAATAGTTTGTTAATTATTTGCACAAGGTTCAACAAATAAACTGGAAGACTTTAATTAAAATAAACTAAAATATAATAAATAAAATCTACAAAATCACTGTATTGAAATCACTTTATTAAATTTAAATACAGATTTTTTTTGTATTCTGTTACTAAATTAGTTGACTGCAACCAGCATGTTATGTGTCATTTTTGATATACTGCTGCCCTCTGGTGTTGGCGATGATTAACGTATACTTTACACAGACGAGTATTACATAGTTTAAATTAATCCCATAAAACTAAGTGCGGTGTGCATAGAATTAATTAATAATAATAATATTCGTACTTGCAGACCCTTACTATTTCGACAGAATGGGATTTCCAGCTTAAGCCCGGTTGGCCTCTAATGTCTTGTAGTTTCACTAGGTGCGGTTCAGGGGCACTTCCTGCAGGAAAGCGTGCGTCGGTTTCCCTGGCAACGGTGCCGTACCTGAGACGCTTGCGCAGTATGAAGAGATACTTTTCTGAAAGAGCGGACTAAATATCTACAAACAAGCTTAATTAGACTAAAAAGAGCCCCTAACTGAATACCTGCTTAAAACGTATTGCCAGTATCGTGTCTGGTTTACACCCTGTTTACCCGGGTGGAGCCGGGTGGGCCTTCGGTACCGTATCCCACAATGCCCCGTTCCACTTAGCCTCGTATCTCTAGGAGACGCGAGAGCAGGCGCCAGCTCGAGCTCGTCGCGCGGAGGCGATGGCTGCCTCTCAGTAGCGCGTCCCGGCGACCTGAAGCACGGCCGAAGCCCAGGGCAGCCCTCCGCTGTCGCCCAGTAGTCGCCACCCGCGTTGACAGCGTCCAGGTAAGGCGCAGGGGAACCGGCTTATTGAGCCCGGCATGCTGGGCGCGTCTCCCAGCACCTTGAGCCGGCGGAGGACGACGCCGCCGCCGCCCTGAGCTGTTTGTTTGTGAGGCACCTGCTTTCGGACGGCGCCGGGGGCTGCTTGGGGGCTGCCAACTAAAGCGATTCTCACATTTTTGAGATGTATTTTATTAATATATTATTAGAGTGCTGTTTGTGTGAATAATGCGCTCCCCCGCATTTAATATTAGATGATCGATGCTCCCCAGCTTAAGAATGGCCGGCGAAAGCCGATTTCTTCGCTTTCGGATTTTTGCTAATAATAATGATGATGATGATAATACCAATGACTCTGAATCTGGACCAAGGACTATGACCGTTTGGAAGGTGATTGAGTTTGGGTCGACAGGCTCGCCTTGGAAAAAAGGAGCCGACGTTAGGCTGCCACGGAAACTGCGTAAACACACCACGCTTAAAAAATACGCCGGTACACATATGTGTCCTTCATTTGTACGTATCTTATAAATATTGTTCAAGCATTCGCCGTTTAATGATTTCCTAGGTTGTGGCTTATATAACATAACGGCATAGTCCTCATTTCCGTTAGGTAACTAACGGATTATATCGGTATATATTGATTTTTTTTATTTGTATGTCCGGTTGTTTTATTACAGATCGACTATCACGCTAATAAATTTCATCCGGGTTGCTAACTCGTTAGCATCTAGCGGTCGCTGTGCTCAGATATACGCGGCAATTAGCTCCGGGCTGCGGCACAAACACCCGAGATCATAGCTGAAAGTCGGGTAACATTCGGGGAGAGCTGAGTTAGTTTTGGGGAAGTTCGGATACGGTTCGGAAATGCGGGGATTTAGCGGTCATGGTGACTGGAGCGCAGCTGACACGCCCCACTGCGTCGCCCTGCTGCATGTCCACCATGCCGACCATAAAGAGCAGGCCGTTTTGTAGCCCTAAAACGTAGTGCCTCCTACTTGTATGATACTAAATTATTTAGGTGCATTTGTCGGAAGCCTTGTGATGATTCCCGGTCCGCAATGCAGGTGCATCTATTGGTCCGGCGCCTTGCAGGTGGCGGTGTGTCCTGAAAATCAGTACGAATAAAACCATTTGACGCGCTAATCTACCCAGTAAATAGTATTATGCTGTCATTAATTTAAAATGACCATCGGATATTTACTTAATTTGTATAGATAATTCATTGCATAGCTTCAGTATTTATATTTTATGGAGGAGCGTTTCTGATGTTCACATTTTCAGTTACAAGGAAAGAAACGTGATTAGTTGTCATTGTTGACGCACCATAGCACACACTAGCGAAATGTGTGTCATCTGCATTTAACCATCGTGACATAGCAGGGGGCAGCTAATTCAGCACCCAGGGAGCAGTGCTTTGGGGCAGTACCTTGCTCAGGGTACCTCAGTGGTACTTTGCTGGTCAGGGATTTGAACCAGCAAGCTTTCGATTACAAGTGTGCATCCCTAACCATTAGGCCACCACTGCCATACAAACCAGTAATCTTTGAAAATCTGGGTCCCTTGTATACTGGAGTTGTGGACCCTGACCCTGCACCATAGATGTCCTGCTAGAAATCAAGCTTGATATTGTACCTCCGGCATGTTCTTTTGAATATAGATAGATAGACTTTATTAATCCCGAAGGAAATTTATGGAATGGGACATAAATACAAGCTTAACGGCCCTAGCCTTTGTTCACCTTAAAGCATTTAATTTTGTTGAGTTTTCCTTATACCTCTGGCATTTGCAGTTTGGTCTAACGGAGAACCAGGTACTTCCTGCCTACTGCCTTTGCTGCTGCACTTCATTGATTATTTATGGCTTCTATGTCAGGAAGTTCTGTCTCTAAGGAATGGTAGTGGCTAGTGGGGGAAGGGAAGACAGGGAGGGAACATATTAGACTGGATATCAAGCACCCATTACTGTGGCAACATCGAGGCAGTAAAATTTCCACAATACAAAGGCGCCGCCCATTTCAAACCCTCTCATCACCACTCTGGGGTTTAGCCTGTTCTGCAAGTTCTGATTGCCCCATGTCAAAGCTTCCAAAATGCAAGGCTGCGTATTTGAGCCGTGTTGAACAAAATGATGCCCATATCCATTTGGGCTTCTCTAGTACCACCTTGACTTGAGCTTAGAAACTGTCATTTGGAAATGGATGATTTGGGCATTTTGAAGAAAGAAAGCCTGTGCTTAGACCTTGCAGGGAAAATAAGTTAAAATTAGGGGTGAAATAGTTTATGTGGGAAGTAAATAGTCAGTGGTATATGTTAACATGCCCTCCTCTGGGATATTTCATGTTAATTAGCCTCATGTAAATTCTAAGCATGAGTACTCTGTGTGTGTGGAGTTTGCATGTTGTCATTGTGGAGTTCTCCAGTTTCCCCCCACAATCCAAAAACATGCTAAGGTGAACTGGAGTGGGCAAATAATTGTCTGTAAGAGGGAATGTGTGCATGCACACACGCATCCGCCTGCCCGCCCTGCGATGGAGTCGCACAGGTAGTTTCCTGCCTTGTGCTTGTAGCTTTCTGGACAGGCTCCAGAGCCCCGTGACCCTGCATAGGCCAATAGCTATATAAAATGGATGGATGAGGTCAAATGTTGTTTTGACAAGAGCCAAGGCGAGTGAATTTTTCATTGTTTCTCAGTGGAATGGCCTCTGTTTTTCACAGGATCATATAATGGGTTACGGGGAACAAAGGATATTTGATTGATGGATGCTGATTTCAAATAATGCCCTTTCCTGACTGTGAACATTAAACCCAGCCCTGGAGTTGGGGAGGTTGCGGGGCTGGAAGACATTAGTGCTGCTCAACCCACTTATTCCTAATTCCCATATTCATGCTGACAGTTGGCCTCGTGGGGGTGAAATAATGGCATCACTGAAAGGCTTACCTCAGCTGCCTGACTGGTGAATTTCCATATTCTTGTGGCAGTCGGTTTACATTTGCTGTATGTCCACATGTCTGTTTACATTCTCAGTAACTACAGTAGACATTAGTAACAAATTCATACTGTGCTAAGTGGTGTTATGAAGATGGATGAACCCTCATTATCTTCAGAAGGGGTAGCCAAACTCTGTTAGAGGACAATAAGTAAGTGCAGATAATCAGATAGGTTTACTTACATACAAGGAACTCATGCATGCCTTCTGCAGTGTCTACAGTCCTGTAGAGTTCCCTTACGGAATAGTCTGATACGGCTCCTCATCTTCTGCCTTTAATATGTGCTTTAATCTGTCTAATGTACTCAGCCCTATCAGACAAAATCTGAACAATATATAATATATACTGGGGGACAAACATCTCCAAAGCCCCCCCCATCCCATCCATCCAGAATTAATGTTAACCATTAACCAAAGTCTAGTTGGACAAATGTTAGAATTAATTACAAATATGGTGTCATATCCCTACCATTTTATATTATGTTTTTATATTTTGAGCTCTTAGTTAAGTTCTCCCCAAACAAGCTTGATGGGCCGAATGGCCTCCTCTCGTTTGTAAATTTCTTATGTTCTTATTTCATTGTATCTGGCTGCAAAATTCTTTTGGTCCAAATTGGATATATTCCCATATACAAACCACAGTGTACATAGGCAGCTATTAGTATAAAATAATGCTGAACAATTAATTGCATTTTTATCATTCACTGTAAGTCATTTGGCCGACAAACATATTCGGACAACTGCAGTCAAAGTAATTATGCAGGTCACTAAAAGTCTGAGCCGAGTCACTTTCACACTGCTGACACTCTGAAAACATGCGCGTACATCACGTCATATGCGTAAGGGGAGCAATAACAGCAGTGTCTACTTGTTTATAGACAGTGACATCATGGATATGCCAAAGGCCATAAATGTTGGTGCGGAAGATTTGGTCCCCAAATAAGCCAGCACATCTGTCACGTGGTAGTAGTTCAGCTTTAAACAAGAAGACCATTTACAGACTGGGGTGTTTTGCAAATTATGTGGAGCAGAGGTGGCTTCTTTGAGAGGAAACACCACAAGCCTGTTTCACTGTTTGAAACACAAGCATAAGGAGCAGCACGAAGACTGCTGTTCACAAAAATGTACAAGCAGCACAGTCAGACAGAAGGCAAAATCTGATCTCTAAAGCAAAGATTGATTGCGCCGAGTTTTGAATGTGTATTACCGTGTCCAGTTCCCAGCATCAAAAAGAAATACTGCAGGCCATTATGCACTACCTGACTAAAGACATAGTGCCCATAAATAGTGTCCAAAAAAGGTTATGTGTACCTAACAAACTTGATAAAAGACCAGATTTCACTGTGTATACATTGCTTCCAAATCGTCATGCCAGAGTTGTCGGAGCAGTGCTTCTAACGGTTGCTGGAAGAACCGAAAGAAGTGGATTTTTCTATGTGCGCTACCAATCTGTGGTGAAGCAGGACAATGGAGCAATATGTGAGATTAACGATTCATTTCATCAAGTGTGACTTCGAATTAAAGGCTTGGTGTTTACAGATGTCCTGCTTCCCCAAAGGAGTGTTTGAGATAGACTGTACCTTGCCATCCTATCGGTAAGTGATTTTACTAGCTAGTAACGGTGTAAACCATACACTACTTACATTTACAGCATTGGGCAGACATTTTAGGGCGACTTGGTGAATGCTATGTAGTCGCCTAGGTGAATTGTACTGGCAAGCATAGACCAGAATTGCAAACAAAAGAGATTGTTGAGCTAAGGTAGAACAAAGTCGGTAGTCAGACAAGTGTTTTTTCCCTTTTAGTGCAATGTTGTGGGTAATGACACCCCTATATTGATATGAAGACTTGCTGCTATCTGATTTGATAATTTAACTTATTTGAAATGTATGCTAGGGCACATTTAAATCAGCATCTCCACTATAAAGACTGTAGACGGCCCAACATGCAGCGTTTAGAAAGATAACTGCAGCCGACTGGCAGCCCATATAACTCACTGATTAAGTATTCGAATGCTGTTTTGGTTTGTGTTAATACCATTTAATTTCTGTTCTGTTCTTTAACTTGCTCTTTGTCCTTTCCTACTTCTGTTTTTTTTGTCAGAAAATTATGTTAAAGGTGACATCGACATTGATTGTGGTGCATGGCTGTGCAGATAGCTAGAGGGAGCCATTTTCTCTCTCTTTATGTTCACGTTCTCTTATTTACGATAACATTTTCCAAATTTGCAAATCTTAAATGTGTTGTAGCTCTAACATTTGTTTATTTCCGTTACTGCTGGAAACAGAATTATTTGTGATACTTTTTAGCATTGCTTTTTTCATAAAATTTTTGCACCCATTATTGAATGCAGTTGATATTTGTTCTAATAAACAAACGGCTAACAATCTCTCTATCTAAATTAACAACATGTGCGATTGGGTGTTTCTCTACAATAAATTCGTACTTGGCATATGCTGACGTTAACATTTCCATTTCCAGCTGCAAAAAGCATGGAGCAGTACTCTTTCACCTTTTTATCAGCTGTCCACTTATGACTTTTTGTTCCATGAGACCACACTTCAGTTAGCACTGGCATAGTCATACTTGAATGAAATTAATCTACAAAGTTGTAATCAGCATTTTTAGAACCCAGTAATTGTGTTTGCATTGTTTCACACTCTTTTTGGAATATTCCCAAGAACACAGGATGTAGCTCTTATTTTTGAATTTTGATTTGTTACATTTTTATTTTTACAATGTGCATATTAGCATCTCATAGCTTTTGTTGTTCAGACACATCGACAGACACTGTGTGTTCTTGTTTATAGTTTTAATAAATGCTTTAAAACACTGTACAATTCCATTTTCCCTACAGTACCAAAATTGCCCTGAACTCAAAACTGAGGTGTACTGTTAAGAGTTTATCCATTTTTGTGCTTGCGTTTGGATCTAACCTCACCTATCATGCCAAAGAAAAAGTGTAGCAATATCATTGTGAAGGTTTAACCTGTCCAGTAGGTGCTGCTCTGGTGCTACACAGCCAGCATGCCAATTATTCCCTCAGCATTTTCCAACTCTCGTTACCCACCCTGGAACTACGTACCAAACAACAAAGGAGTCATGACCCCCAGTGTGAGAACCCTTGGTCTAAAGCTGTGTAAAGCAGTGGTTCACAAACTTACTGTTGGCCCTACCTGCCTGCCACCATTATAACCAGCGTTTGCATACACTGATACCTTTGCTTACCATACTAAGAGTTAAAAAAAAAAATAATGTTTTTATTATTTTATTAATTGCATCAGAAACGTAGGGTAGAGGGCAAACTGAAAGCCTAATGATAAGTCTGTCTAGCTGTGTGTGTAACCTAAGCCTACATCTCCGACCAAAGACTATAATCACTGGTTAGTCTGTGTCACAAATCAACAACGGGTTACTTGTCTGATATCATCGGTTACCAGTAATACTGTCATATCGTCCAGCCCTGGTGCTCAGTAAGCTTGTATCCCAAGGCCTTTCTGTTTCTGTAACAGTTTGTGTTCTGGGTGCCACACAGCACTATTTCTGGGAGGGACAGCAAGACAGTATTATTGTGGAAGTGTCTGCGCGGAGAGCTTGTAAAGGCCAACGCTTCTGTCTATCTTTCAGCCACTTATTATTACAGACTAACAGCGAGTCTGGACACATTGTATACACAAATACTCTTAACTGCGCAATCTCAATTACACATTCACCTACAACAAAGTGTAAACCCGCTATAATGGTAAAATGCCTTTAACTGTGCCGCTGTATGTACCTTATCCAAGTATTTAGCATTTCCTGGCCCTTGCCTTGGTGTTGATCTGCAGTGACAGGTCACGTGCCATTATTACCTTGGCTGTGTTTGTTGTGCACTGGTTCACAGTGACAGAAGGGCTGTCGGCTGTCTAAGTGCTCTGTGCCAGCACTTACCAGAACTGCTTCGTTCAGCAGGACCCATACTGTAGGAACGGCTACTGACAAGCCCCCCCCCCATTCAGACATGACCCTTTATTCCTAATGCTCCTCTTGTCAAAGGGTAGTTTGGAAATGTTATCTTAATTTCAATTCAAACTCAAAATAACTTTATTTGCCCCCGAGGGGCAGTTAATGGCACACAGGGCAGTTAAACAAGGACACAATGATGTCAATTTGTCATCTGTGGAATCCAATTTCTTGTGACTTTCCTTTAGACATGTAAACTTCAATTTTTAGTGAGGTCAGCAACTTACTGTATTCTGTTACATTGCAGTTTTGGATATTGATTGATTTATTTTTTTAACTACTTTGGCCTAGATGTAAGCATAGTGTTAGGATGTTAGTCAATGTGTTTAACTGAAATTTTCAGATTACTGGACCTGGAAATAAATCTAGGCTTGTGTCCATTCAGAACTCTTCTGTATGTTTGTTCCAAGCGGTGCTCAATGTAGAACCAAATGGGTGGAGCTGGACATACAGCTCAGGTCCAGCCACAACTATCTGGACATTGTCACCCAATGTCAGCCAATCAAATCGCACTCATGCAAATATCCCAAGAGCGATTGTAGCGGGGCATACACACACGTGGTGCAGCGGCACAGTGCACACGTATGCAGCATGTCACATTTACATCTGTAATCCAAAAACCCAATTTGTATCCCAGGATGCAGCATCGCAGTACACGAAGAGTGCAACTAGATTTAGCTACATTGTCCCTGGTGTTAATGTGAGCTGCCCTTGCGGATTTTCAGCATATTTAAAATTGATGGTTATGAAAGTTGTACTGAATGATAACTGCTAACTAGCTAAATGCAATAGAGCCTTCATTTAGCTAATCCTTAGTCAATAGAGAACACCAAGTGATACCTCCTCTGCTGTTTGACACCACAACATGGCTGATGCTCCTCTGCTTGTCTGCCCTGTTGTCTTCTGCTTTTAGGCCTACGGGGCTAGCCGGGGATCCACTATGGCGTCTATCAGCTTGGAGAACCAGCTGCAGAGTGCCCAGAATAACCTGCTCTTCTTGCAGCAGGACCACGCCAACACTCTGAAAGGCCTGCACGCCGAGATACGCCGGCTGCAGCAACACTGCACTGGTTAGTGCCACATGCTCACCCTCTGTGTCCTCTGGGCCTTACAGCTCGTAGGAATGGAGCTGCCCCCGTTTGCGCTTCATGCTAATTAGCGCTGCCTCCTGGGCCGTTCTGCCTCCTATCAATGGTGCTGTGTGCTACTCCCACTGCCCAATGAGCTTAATAGATAACAGCAGTAGCACAGCACTAATTTGCATCATGTAATAGTCAGTGCTGCATTCTGGATTTATACTTTCTAGATATAATTGGGCATCTGAGCAATGATGACTATAATTATATCACCCTGAAAAACCAGGACATGCAGGTGGGGGGGTTGGGGGCGGGAGACGTGACAATAGCAGCCCAGCTTGGGGATTCCTGCTCCTTCCAGTCAGTGACAAAGCAAGGCCTGCCCCCTCCCCTGCTGCAGGCCTACCGCCCTCACACAGTAGGCCTTTGTTCTGCAGTTGGAACTCAAAGGCAGGGCTCTGTCCATGCAACGCTCACTGTTGTTCTGGGGCACAGATTCCTAAATTTGATTCTTATCTGTCACCCTTCTATATTCCTCACAGACTTGACTTATGAGTTGATGGTGAAAAGCTCCGATCCAGCAGGTAAGAACTGTCCTTCCCTCCAGGGGCACCCTAACCCTAACCCACCCTAACCAAAACATGTCCACAGACATCTGCTCAGAAGGCATATTTTTTTTCCTCTTAAGAGCAGCCATTTTAAAATCTCAGCTCTTGCTGCACTTGAATACATATGTTCTTTAGTATGATATGAGCAAAATGACAGAAATGCCTCATGCAGGAATCTGTAGCTGAATTCCCTATCAAAACACACATGGAGGCCTCTGTTACCTGTAATCCACATGGGCAGCAGCCTGTTGGCGTGAGCAGCCGTGTGAATCCATCGTCCTCATGGGCAACAGCCTGTGTTGGCGTGAGCAGCCGTGTGCAGTATGCAAGTGGTATGGTCGCTAACATGGCTTGATGTTGCCTTGGGGCCCGTTTATACTTGATGCTCACAACACATATGCATGGCCGGCACACATATACTGGGGTGGGGGGATGGTCACTTTTCATCATGGGGCTATGCGTTTGTATACGGTCACTATTAACCTAGAACTGCTATTTGCCATGCCGATGAACGTCAGACTTGCTGATGGAAGCTTGCATTGCTGGGGTCTGTGGGTTCCTGCGGCTAATGAGATTTATGGCTGTTAATTGACCAGCTGATTTGCAGTATAATGGATATCGGAGAGGCAGAGTTGTTTTGGACTGAGTTTGAAACCCGATCTCTTTGAAAGGTAATGATCTGGAAATGATTCATCATTTCATGATGCTGTGATGTGTGGATTATCTTAACAAAACCTAATCTTTTGGTGTACAGAAAACGAGTTGGCCTTGCATGGAGGCAGGGCTTTCTAGAGGTAATAAAGGGACACAGCCCAAAAACATCACACAGCCCAAAAACATCACACAGCCCAAAAACATCACACAGCCCAAAAACATCACACAACGCAAAAACATCACTCAAACATTGTTTCAAGAATCTGCAGCCCTCAGGCTTCAGCTGACTTTCAGTTTTGCCCTTTGATGAAAGTCTGGCTCACAGAATGTGTGTGACATAAACCTAGTGTAATATCTGATGGATGCTTTCTGTTATAGTCCTGGTCATGTGGCCCTGATATTAGTGGCAGTATCAAGTTGGCTTGATGGGGCAGCACAGAAAATTGGATCACAGGCTTTTGTTGTAAATGCGCAGTATGGATCAATCTGCTGTGGGTGGGCTGTACAGAGAGTCCTTGCTTTCTAAAATCAATGAAGAGGATTCTGTGAGTGTAACCGTCTGCTGTTTCTGCAGGCTGTGAGTTGTTAAAGTACAGTTCACGGGCTTTATCTCAAAGGGTTTAGTTCAGGACCCCAAGGGGGTGTTTTTTTGGTATACAAGACTAAAGTACAGATATTCTGACAGAGAAACTGTGGGATTCAGGTTGTTCAGGTGAGACCCCCTAACTGGTATGGATGTCACCTGGTGTATTGATTGATTGATGTTGATTGGTCCAAGCAAGGGGCAGTATTTAAAGTACAAATGCTAGAATCCGTTTGAAGGTCATGGAAGTTTACGGGTGAAGCTCTTCACCCACAAGATCGATCACACCTGAAATGGGAGCTGTCCTGGCTCCCGCAGAGGTGGGGCTCTCCTCCACTACAATTCCTGCAGCCCTCCCTTCCCACAGACAGCTTATGAGGCCACATGGCCTGAGCTTTCTGGAGGGTGGGGGCATGGGGGAAGGTGCTCTCCTGGTTTGCACTGGAGAAGAATATCCATGAAGAGGCATTATCCAGAAATGCTCATGTTGACAATGTCTGGTGTAGGTCTGGGCAGTGTTTTAAAAAGTCTCTTCCCGCTAATTCCGCAAGAAGCAGCAAGTCCATAACCGTCGTTTCTTGCGCGTGTAGCGTAGCTGTCAGCG
>JAODKC010000044.1:359335-389823 GCA_026777985.1 Mormyrops attenuatus
TCATTTGCACAAATGCAGAGTTAATATTTCTTGACATTCTACCTCATACTGTAATTTTTGCACATTAAGCTCTTTTGCACATCTCCTTCATTTGCACAAATGCAGAGTTAATATTTCTTGACATTCTACCTCATACTGTAATTTTTGCACATTAAGCTCTTTTGTACATCTTCAATTTGCGCAAATGCACAGTTAATATTTCTTGACATCTGCACATTACATTTCAAAGTATTTGTTTACTATTTTTTGTATTATATTGTACCTCAGCATTTTGTGTGGATAGCAAAGAAAGAATTTCATTGCACAGAGAAATGCACTTTTCTACTGTACATATGACAATCATGACCACATATACAGGGCAACAGGCCTGCAGTCATTTAACCCTGTGGTGGAGGGTTTCTTGGAGACCGGGATAATTGTGGAGCACTTGAAGCAGGAGGGACGTCACACAGATCCAAGGATCTGTTCAAGATCTGTGTGAAGATAGGGGACAGGTGGTCGGCACAGAAATTGGTTGAGTGTACAGTAGATAGATAGAGATACTTTATCCCGAAGGAAATTTAAGTGCCCAGTAGGTTGTACACTGTATACATACACATAGGCACACAGACCTATGACGTTCATGCACACCTACATACTGCAACCAATACAAAGGAACAATATCAGGAGGCAGTGTGCTGTACAGGCCTAAACACTTAAGTCCATCACACTCCTCCCCTTCCATGTGACGTTGAAGAACTGTATGGCCCTAGGGACAAAGGACCCTCTGAGCCAGTACTGTATAAAAATATACAAGGTACTTTATTATTACTGCATTTAATTCTGGTAATGTCTTACTATGTGTAATTTATCAATAAAATTTTACCATATGTATGTCCACGAAAGACTGCGGTCAAACTATCCGCGCTTTGCCAATAGACGGTCAAATCATCCGGACTTAATGTGTGGTGCACGCATAGATATAACTTTACGGTATCAAATGGCGTTTATGATAATAAGACTAAGCAATGGGGTATAGGAAAGGGATTTATATGTATGAAGTCCAGGTTGTACTTAAATACAATGAATTTCTTACTTTGCCATAATGCATAGACAAGTGCATGGCGGAACGCAACGGTGGCAAGGCGGGTGCGACAGGTGTCGACAACGCCATTACAAAGTTAATTAACAATATACTCGGTTTTCGTTCTAAAATCAAGGCTAAACAGCGAGGACTGATTACTGATTTGATTCAGAGAGCCATAGTTATAAGTTATATTGTTACATTACTGATTTTGTCTCTGTGTTGCTGTTGGGCAACATCAAACTTACAACAACAAAGACAAAGCGAACAACATGTTCTTCTAACTTTGCTTGGTGTTTCACTATGGGAATCGCTTTGGGCGTGACCAACTACAGAAGCTGCAATGACACCACGTCTGTCTATGATGGACAGGTTGACCTGCGACCAGGGTCCGCCCCTGCCCTTCTAATGCGCTCGACCTCCCGCTTTCTTCTCGTGAGGAACGACAAGCTCCCTCAGCCAAGCTAGTAAGCTGATCTCGCTTAAAGGTTCATAGACGGCCCGTCATTGGAGTCCGTCGATGAACGCGATTTTGGCTCTAGTGCTGTACTGGGCTGTTCCCATTGAGTTATTCCCATGTTGAGAAAGTTCTTCTTGCTGTTCGGTCAGCATTGCCGAATTGGCAACCGCGTCAAGGCGAGCTATCCATCAAGACACTTGATAAGCACAGGTTTTTCTACATTCCAGTCTTACTACAGGGGCGGTTGTATTCACCTGTTGCACAGGCTAAACGCGTCAAGGCGAGCCTTCTGTGCCATTATATTTGCGGGTTAACCGGCATTTCGCGCACTCCAAGTGACTCCCCTTGCGGACGGCCCCTTCAGGATGAGATTTGTGTGGTGAATGACCTTCTGCTGCGTTCCTCCCGTGGCGCAGTACAAGGCTATGGCCGGGTGATGGGCTTCGCTGTGTCAGGTGAGAGAGCCCTCTGGTTGAACCAGTCTGCCTTGGGGGATGCCCAGAAGGCAGAGGTCATGGATGCAGCGTATGACCCCACCAAAGGTCTTTTTGGCCCAGCCCTGGATAAAATGAGGGAAACCAGCTCCCTCAGGAATAGATAGATACTTTATTTATCCAGAAGGAAATTTAGGAAGCAGGAGGGTGGGGCTTTTAACCTCTGTCTGCCTCGCAAACAGCCTCCTCCCCCCCTCAGACGGCCAGAGTTCTGTGGCAAAGTATCACTAAACACTCTTTTTGTGTCACCAAGCACTTTTCAGTTTGGGGGAAACAAAAATAAAGTATTTATTGTCACAGCGAGGCCGAAAACCCAGGGCAACTTGCTCCCCACTGTTCAGAATAAAAGATATAAAAAATCTTTCCCGAACTCCATCACCAGGGGGAGCTCTGGCCCCTCAGTCTGGTGTGTCTCTTCCCCCCGGGGCGGAGGTGACGTCATCACCAGGCGACGCAGATGCAGGACTGTTCAAGGGGCCGCTGTCTGCTCAGGTGAGGAAGTGGCGCTCATGTGTGGTGCACCCATGGGTTTTGGCCACAATTCTACAGGTTACAGGCTACAGTTTGCTATGAGACCACCCAGGTTCAACGGTGTGTTAGTTTCTGTAGCCGACGGCGATTCAGCTCAGGTCCTAGAGGACGAGATCGCGTCTTTGCTACGCAAGCGAGCGATCAGAGTTGTCCCAGAAAGGGAAAGCAGAAAGGTTTTTATCCCCGTTACTTTGTCATTCCAAAAAAAGAGGGCTCTTCCCTTCGCCCTATTTTGGACCTCCGTGTGTTGAACTGTCATCTCCGAAAGTACACTTTCAGGATGTTGACACACAAAACCCTCTGTCAGTCGATTTGTTCAGGCGATTGGTTCGTGACAATAGATCTGTCAGATGCCTATTTTCACAGACATCTATCCCGCACACAGGAAGTTCCTCAGGATCACATACCGACGAGTATTTAATATGCTCCCGTTCAAAGGAGCAAACAATCAGAGATTCCGAAATAGTTTTCACTCATTTCAGGGATCTGGGTTTCAGGATCAATATGGGAAAAAGCCGCCTCACCCCCTCGCAACTCATGGAATATTTGGGCCTCCGAATAGACTCACTCTCATTTCGGGTTACGTTAATGGAGAGGAGAATAGTGTCTTTTATGCAATGTCTCACCCGCTTTCAGTTAGGGAAAGTGGTTTCGTACAGAGTCTGCCTGCGTCTGCTGGGCCTAATGGCGTCAGTGATATCTGTGGTGCATCTAGGTCTCCTCATGATGAGGGACTTTCAGCGCTGGGTGGCGCAATTTTATCTTTGCCCTCTCCGTCATCTCAGCTGGCCGGTGAAGTTGACGTCGGTGTGTGTGAAGGCGCTTCGCCAGTGGTGTACCATGGGAGCTCTCGAGTCGGGCATCCCTTTAGGGGGGGTGTCCTTGAGAGTTATACTGACAACAGATGCGTCCCATTCAGGGTGGGGTGCAACCATGATGGGCAGGGCTGTGAATGGTGTGTGGCCCCCCCAGATAGGCGCAACGCACATAAACAGCCATGGCCCTTCCCACCTCGCCGGGTTCTCCTGTCGCAGGCGAGAGGGGAAATCTACCATCCCCTCCTGGACAACATAGCTGGGCTTGGCCCATGAGCAATGGAACCTGAACGCTGCAGGCCCGCCCCCACCGGTTATCGACACTATACAGTGCCAGGGCTTTTTCCACTCTCTCGCTTTACAGCAGAAAATGGCGAGTGTTTGAGGATTGGTGTGGGCTGAGACCAACTGTTCCTTTTCAGTGTTCAGTGGTGGAAATCCTCTGTTTTCTGCAGGATTTGTTGGAAAAAGGGAAAGCTTTTTCCACAATTAAAGTGTAAACTGTGCCGCCAGAGGGTTTCACACTGGATTGTACATTCTTTAGCTTCTTCTTGCAGGGGCTCTCAGCCTCCCAAGGGCTTGAGGGCCCATTGTACCAGAAGCATGGCCACATCTTGGGCCTTGTTCAAGTGTCAGTCCAGGATATTTTTCATATGGCAAGCTACACCGCACACATTTGTGCGTTTTTACAGGCTGGATGTCTCCTTCCTTGGCACATGCGGTGCTGGAGGCTAACGCTGCAGGACTGGTCTGAGAAATCAGTTTTCTGCATGTCTTTATAGTTTGCAGTCTCGGGAGATTGCTGCGCAATCCAGGAGCGGTCCATATCTCCCATAGTGAAACACCGAGCCAAGTTAGAAAAAGTTTGGGTTATTTGACGTAATCCCTGGTTCTTTGATAACAGAGTGAGGTGTTTCACCATCATTTCCCATCTTGCGCAAGCACGGGAAGAAATCCTTTTAGAATGAGCCGTCAGGGAGGTTGGCCGCATTAGCAGGGCAGGGGCGGAGCCTGTTCGCAGGTCGACCCGTCCATCACAGATGGACGTGGTGTCATTGGAGCTTCTGTATTTGGTCAAGCCCAAAGCGATTCCCATAGAGACACTTCACTCTGTTATCAAAGAACCAAGGATTACGTCAAGTAACCCAAAGTTTTTACCTTCAGTCTACGAAATCAATTCATCTCTTACTCCGGGATGTTGAACCATGGAAGAGTGTCTCCGACGCTGCTGCTTGCAGGTGATATCCATCGAAATCCGAGGCCTAACTCTAGCTGTGGTGATGACCCATGGATCGCTACTGCAGCCACTAGACAAGGTACTGTTGATATTACCGGTAACTCCACGAATGAGAGGCAGCAACAAAATGATAATAATTCATCGTCTACCTTCTTGGTTGTTACACCGGCAAGTGCGAGTGGAGTGATTCCAGTTATCAACAAAGAGCGTGGTAAAGTTGTAAATGAATTAAGAAAGGCTAAAGCAATTTTTTAATTAATATTATAAATGATTCAAAAGGGAATTGCAGGGAAATTTGGCAAAATATTAATACAATTTTAAAGAAAGACAATAATAAAAGAAATAAAGGGTATGAATTACAAGTGCAGGAAATTTTAACTCAAGATAAAGTCCAATTTCTAATGTGTTCAATAGTTATTTTATTGAATCAGTTCAAGATCTAGCGCTAGGTTTTGGTCCAAGAGAGAAGGTCATTACGTTACCAAATGATGATGTTCCATTGTTTAACATCTTAGAAGTGCCAGAATCATTTGTTATTAAGATCTTAAGCCAATTTAAGAACTCTAAGGCAAAAGATATTTTTGACTGTGATTGTGCGTTTGTTAGGGAGTACGCAAATATTCTTTCTTCTTCTTGATCAATCTGTCCATTAAACAAAGTTATTTTCCTAATGTCTGGAAGACAGCAGTAGTGACTCCCATTTTTAAATCTGGTGATGTAACTGATGTTACAAATTATAGCCTATTTGGAAGATCATTCTCCACTGCATCCTATGGATTTAGGAAGAATCATACAACAGAAACAGCACTTTGTTATTTTATTGGGCAAATTAAATGCAGGCTTGACGAGGGAGGTGTTATTGGTGCTGTCTTCCTTGATTTTAAAAAGACATTTGATACGGTTAACCATAATGTTCTGTTGTCTAAAGATATGTGCTTGATGTATAAACTTGTTCATGATCTTGCACCGCCACCTCTCAAACAATGTATATTATTTTGCAGAGATCAATTAAGAGTCTCAAGGTCCTCTATGAGAGGTGATTTTTATGTGAGTTTCAGGAAAACCTCTTTTGGCCAGTCAGCTTTCTCTATTAGTGTAGTAGAAAAATGGAATTCAATTCCAGTTCACATTAGAGACTGTACAAGTTTCACCCAGTTTAAAATATCCTTGAAGACACAGCTGAAGGCTAATCAAAGATGTGATCATTGACCCATTAATCATTTTTTATGTGATATGTGTTGTTTTATATGCTGTTATATATGTATTGATAGTAGTGTTCTTGTCATATATGTATTGATAATAGTGTCTTGTGTATACGTAGTCCTGTGTTATTGTTTATAATGTTAAGTGAGATGATGTTGTGGTTATTATATGTATCTGTTACATGTTATATTGTTTTAGTATGATGATGATGTTTTTTTCAGCCTCCTGACCAGGGACCACAGGTGTAAATAAGCCGTATAGCTAACTCTGGTATAGGATTTATTCTGTACATGGCCCCTGTTAAATAAACTAATAAACTAAACTAAACTAAAAAAAAGTCTTCTGAAAGGTAAGGTCCAAGGCTATTTTGAGATAAAAATTTCTCAACTTCTACTGTGCCATTTTCAAGAAAAGGCACTCTGAAATGTGTAATTTTGTGTTATAAGTCAAGTTTGATGGGACATATCTCTGAATTTTCCCATAATGTATAAGCGTGTCATACTTCCTGAAAGGCAAGCTATTTCCAGACAAAATTTGGTTTGGATTTCAATGTGTATTTTCTTGAAAATGGTACGGTAAAATGTGACCAAAAGTTCAAAATAGCTTGGGACCTTACCTTTCATTAGTTATAAGACGTTTAAACATTATGGGAAAATTCTGAGAAATGGCCTGTCAAACCCGCCTCAATATAATACAAAGTAATATTTCAAAGTGCATTTTCTTCAAAATTGTACAGTGAAAGTTGACCAAATTCCATCTGAAAAAAGCTTGGGACCTTGCATTTCAGAAGGTATAACACGTGTTCATACATTATGGGAAAATTCTGAGATATGGCCTGTCAAATTTGGTTCACATAACCAAATGAGTATAAAACCATGTATTTCAAAATGCCATTTCTTGAAAATGGTACAGTAGACGTTAAGCATATTTTGTCTAGAAATAGCCTAGGACCTTATCTTTCAGATGACTTGTCTGTACATTTCGGAAAATTCTGAGAAATGCCCGGTCAAATTTGCCTCATATAAACAAATGCGTATCGGATTTCAAATGGCATTTTCTTGAATATTGTACAATAAAGGTTGGCCAAATTTTGCCTGGAAGCCGCCTTGGACTGTACCTTTCAGATGGAATAAAACTTGGTTATGTTTTATGGGAAAGTAAGAAATTCATTGTATTTAACTACATCCTGTACTTCGTACATATTAGCATAAAACACCCCTTTCCTGTGCGCGATCTTTATTTTGTCTTATTTTCTTAAACACGATCTGATACCGTAATGTTACGTCTATGCGTGCACCACACATTTTACGCGAGGATGATTTCCCCGTCTATCACAAACCGCGGATAGCATGACCGCAGTAAAATAACGTTATAAATGGGGTCCGTGGATGGTTCGCTATTAGCCACAGTAGGTCTTGGAACGCATCACCCGCCGATACGGGGAGACTACTTCTACTTCTGTACATGTGAGTTTCCTCTAGCTATTCTCCTTCCACTGTCCAAGTCGTTCAGATGAACTGCGATAGTGATTTTAAATTTCCCTTCATCTCTGACATGTGGTGCATCATCTTCACAATGCCTCAGAAACGATAAGCTGGTATATTCATGTAAATGACTGATATGACTACGTTCACATTACAAGCCTCACTGGACTTCGATTCAAGCTCTTAAGATTACCATGTCCCGGTCGACTGAGAATCTCCAAGAGAAATCCTCATTGTTCAATTACTATTTTTTGCTCAGATCGGATTTGCCTTGCTTGACGTTTCACATTCATAATTACAAGCGAGCTGTACCCAACGGTAATGCGAAAGCATCTGCCCTCCGGAACGGCACGTCAATACGTTTAATCACTGCTGCAGCTCTACTAGTGTTATGCTGCGCTGCCGGTGATGGCTGGTGACGACACCGCTCCGCGCATGCGTATAGGCAAAAACCAGATGAATTCCGATCTGATCGTCCCCTTTCATGTCGCATGGCCGCGAACCGGACACGTATCCGATTTATGACCACATATGAATGTAATTCAAATTTTGATTTGAAAAGGTCGAATTTCAGTGTGAACTGAAAATGTAAGATCTCTGTCACATCAAGGAAAAAAATCTGAATTGAGTCACTTCAGCCTGATAATGTGACCGTAGCCTAAACCTGTCATGTACAGAACCATTTCCCAGTGTCCGGCAGGTCCAGTGCTGCGTTCATGTCCTACGTGGGCTTAATCTGACTACCATATCAACCTTTATTTTAATTACCTCACCTAGTAATTTCGATTAGATCACTTAATGGTGGGGTTTTAACCAAAAATCTAAAAAGATAAAACTAAGGAAATGCTTGCTAATCTATTACTAATATATGTGATAAATTATACATCCTATAGAACAACGGATGTTGTCTTTGTCAAGAAATTTGTCATCTGAAACGTTCATGAGATGAGTTGGGACAATTTTTTTTCATCCAGCAGGAGATCTCGGTATATTTAGAGCTGACATGCCTGTCCGAACTGGAGTGAAACAGCAGCATGCCCTCTAGTGCCCGATAGGTAACTCACAGTGGAGTTTGGAGACGGGGGATAGCACCAGGACGGGGCGCCAACTCCATGGCACATTCACATCTATGGACAGTTTTTGGCAACTCCAGTTACCTTAGCACATTTTTGGACTGGAGAATCAGGAGGCAATCCCACGTCGACTGGGAAGAACATGGAAGCTCCACACACATTATCCAGCTGCTCAGCTGGCCCCACGAATTACACAGGGAATTTCATGATTTTATTTAAATATGGAAATGATTGTTTTACATCGAAATCAATTCAATTGTATTTGTATAAAGGATTTTCACAACATTACATTGTCTCTAAGCGCTTTACATTATCCCTGCCCAAAGACAGAGATCATAAATTCTTTTAGCACCATCACGGTTACTACCTTTTTGTGAGTTCTTTGTTCTGGATTCTTAAACACCTAAAACCTAAGGACTGAGTTGTAAGCCTGTCCCTAAGGATATATACCAAGACATTGTGAGCACCCCCCACATGATGTGAATAACACTGACAAAAACAGAGCATGCCAAAGTCTGTGATATATTACAGTGGATATAAAAAAGTGTACACACCCCTGATAAAATGGCAGGTTTTTTGTGATGTAAAAAATGAGACCATGTTAAATCCTTTCAAAACTTTTCCCACCTTTAATATGACATATAACCTGTACAATTCAACAAAAAAAAACAAATCTGTTAGGGGAAAAATATAAAAAATAAAAAACATACAATAATATGGTTACGTAATTCTGCACACCCTTAAAGTAATAATGCTTTAACTCCATTTTGACGTTCTCGGCGCCCAAATCAGGCCTCCTCGCGCCGCCTCGCGCCACACCCTCCCATAGAGAATGAATGACTTCCGGTCGCTTTGACGCTCTCGCCGCTCGCGGTGTGAACGCACGGTAAGGCGGCAATTTCAGCTATTTTTTGGAGTCTACAGAGAAACAAGAGGGAATTAAAATGATGGAATGTCAATAATACGCTAATCAAAGCGTGGGGTGCCAGCGGTAAAACGTACCGATCAGGGTCGGGGTGAGAGTGTTGTCGGTAAAATTTGCCGATAGGTGGAGGGGTGTATCACTCCGGCGGATCGATCGGCCATATCTAAGCAGTTTAACGATCCCTTTTTTGCTAAGGTTAGTCTTGAATTTTTGCATGCGTCCACTTAATTGTGTTCTCTCCACGTCTGTTCATAAGTTGTCTACCATTCTTGTGGAACAGTATCAAAGCCAGGAGAGTAGGTTTCACATTAACATTGTGGTGGACGGCTATAATCAGTGTCATATGTGTGACGTGAAGGCGATTCTGTAGTTGCGTTGTATTCGGTTCGTTTTTTTCCGTAAAGTATTACTGTTATAGTTACAATATATAAAGTGAAATTTATCTTTCTATTTTACTGTTATTCATCTTTGCTAATATGGTAGTTTAAGTGCATTAAGTCCCACATTATATATGCTGAATCTGCAGGAATTATTAAAATTATGCACAATTTGCAGATTTCTCCACGAATGTCAGGGTATTCATTGTGGAAAAATGCCCTCACCTTAGGGTCCACTATGATGCCCCTGTCACTCTCCTGCACCGTCTCTCTCACAAACACATCCTAACTTTCCAGAAAGAAACACAACACAAATATAATATATAGTGTCTAGAAGATCTTCTAGAGACCAGGTCAGGTCAGGTCAGGTTGAGGAGCTTGCGCTGATGCGGCGCATTGCCGCACCCACCACACGGCAAAAAACTTCTCGGGATCCCAGCCAGTGATCCCCCAGGCAGAAACATGGTCCAGCTTCACCCTCCGGAAATGGCCATCCATCTGCCCCAGCCAGGTGTTACGTGGGCATCCCCTTGACCTGGTCCAGCCACTTGGGTCCTCAACAATGAGGATCCTGTGAACTGTATCACCCTCAGGGAAACGCGCACATGGCCTTACTGCCGTAACTGATGCTCCCTCACAATACAGGTAATGTGCCTCATTCGGGACTCCTCTAGCAACCGCTGTTTCAACACAAAGTCAAACCAGCTGTTTTAAGATGATGTGAGGGGGATATAGGGCTTTCGAAGGAACAAACAGGCACACTTAGGTTTGCTCCAATAAACGCTTCAATACAAGTAATACAAAATAACCCTGCATTAAAATCAATAGCAAAACATTGGATCAAAGGCAATGCAAAATAATCTCGTATCACAAGTGCTATCAAATGGAATTATATATCATGAACAATAACAAGATGCAAATACAAGTGATTATATGCATATATATAGTAATCAACCAGTACAAACTATTGCATGTGAATTATAAGCAACAGTTAGTCCAAGAATACAAGGTAGCATAAACTGTGACCAGTAATCCCAATCACAAATATGTGATACAAAATGATATTATAGATATATCATGAGTAATAACAAATAGGTAATCAGATCAAATGTTACAAACTATTCACACTCGGACGTGCTATCATCACCCAACCTTCACTCTCAGACTGGGGAGCCCGTTTCAGTCCTGGCAGGAGACCAACACGTGAGTCCCGAGAAGTGCCGGGCAATGCGCGCTCTATCCCACGGCTGAGCTCCGGTCAGCACCGAGATCTCCCCCTTCCTTTATACTAATTTTGGGTACTGCGTGCGGGCGGGGGACAAGCTGGCCAGGCTTACCCCTCCCCTCAGGCAATGCATTCTCAAATTTCCAATTTTGTCCGAGTAAGCAGCTTGCAACTTCAATCAAAAGCGATAAGACAAGTTCCCATAGTCAATGCATCCCCCCCTCCTCCTTAGGATGGGGTGAGTATCCTACACACACTGACCACTAGGTGTGGTTTCAATCAAAGATAAACAAACAAGTATCCTTGGGCAAGGCTTTCCCTTCTGCTTGCCGCCAGGCACGGCTTCAATCAAAGATAGTAAGATGAGTGTCCTTGAGCAATGCTTTCTCTTTTCTTTGAAGACAAAGCAGGTGTCTCATACACCAACCAGTGCTGTACAAAATATATTGAGCAACACCTTTCCCTTTCACCTTGTCCTCAGAAGCTTACAGATACATGGTTCTTGTCCTCAGAAAGCCCCTCAAAAACCCAGGAAAACATGGTAAGCGTCCTTGGACAGGGTGAACATCCCAGAACAAGGATTTTTTCGAGCAAGATAAGGATACTCCTTTCATGAGAAACAAGTCATTTGTGAAAAACAAGTTATATAAGTAAGGAAAAAAAACATGCTTATACAGTTTAACCTTAATACAATAATATTATAGGTGAATCACGGACAACGTATCTGATCAGTCCATACATGATTAGAATCAATCAATACCTCAATTACCTCATATGTATGACAGTAACAGGAGGACAATGATTAATTCTAGGCGACGTAATCGTCCGCAAGTTCGTCCTAATACACTAAGCCAACTGAGAAAGATGGACTGGTGATTCCAGGGAAGATCTCCGTTGAAAAATAAATTCATGATAAGAACGTACCTGACTAGCCATTTGAGAGTTTGCCGTCTTGTATTCTGCGGCCGTACCCCCCTTCCTGGGCATATTCCTGTCCTCTGCACGGCTGGGTGATCAGACCTGTTTGGGTCCTGCTGGGTGGGCACATATCTGCGCTCACAGAGGGGGACCTCCTTATGACACCTTTGTATTTGTAAGCTGGGAGTAGGGCTGTTAATACCACTCCTGGAAAATGCATAAGCTGTCTCTCATCTGCATGATGTACATATCTCTGGGTTTATCTGGCATTTCGGTTGGGTGTGCAGGGTTATGCATTTGGAACAGGGACATCAGGAAAATCACCAGGAGACTGCAGCCCTCAGGCCTTTTGTTCTGTGAATGCAGAATTTGAGATGCAGTTGCCCTCTTATGTTCTCAGGAAACTGCCTCAGTACTTTTTCACACATTTTAACTGGAACAGCTTTCTGGTGGACTGCTGAAGCTGGTGGAGGAGGGGGCATTGCATACACACACCCTAAAGCTGTTACATAGCTGTATCATGGTCTTTGTCATAACAATAGGCTGATAGGCTGATTACTTCTGTTGTCTGAAAGGAGAAATACCTCTCAGTGTATTGCTGCTCCATTGAAGTTACCATGTGCTTTGTGAGCTTGCCCCAGTTTCATCCTGAGGGCCACATCCAGGCAAAATTTAGGAATCGTGGCTTATCCTCATTAAGCCTTTAGCTACTCTTGGGTGGTATCACAGAAATAGGGGGTCTCACCTTATTTAGGGTATACCATGATATTTTTGGAATACAGTGGTATTCTGTAATCATGACAATAAAATTAGCCCCTCCCACTTGGTGAATTTTACTATCGGTGTCCTTGCTTGGTAAATTTTATAGCTGAGACACCGTAAAAGGGTTGAAAATGCAGACGAAATTCCATTAATGTCTGGACGGAAAGAAAAACGGGATACTGCCCAAGCCTACAGTAAGCTGAACCCGTTTTTGAGAGGGGAAAAAAGTGTTTGTCTATATAATGTAAAAATATATATAATATATATCATAGTTTATATCTACCTTTTGCAAACATGTCCATTATTTTCTGTTTTCAATAATGTTAGTGTGCCCAGGGGGGTTGGGCAGCCAGTTGACCTTGAACCCCCAGAGGTCTTTATCCTCTTTACTTAGGAGATTTTGGTTCCTCTCCTTCGTTGTCTTCTGGCTTTCTTTATTTAATTTCTTTCCTTCCTTTTTCCCATTCTGTATCTCTCTCTAATGATGTTTTATGTATCACAACATATCCATGTAAAGCGCTTTGGAAAAACTCTGTTGTGAAAGGCGTTATATAAAAATAAATTGAATTGAATGTGATTTTTTTTTTTTTTTACTAGTTTTGGCCAATGTCCTAATCCTACATTAAGCCACCATTTTATTTTTATTCACATTGCGTACATACATATCTGTAGATATGTACTACTATGTAACATTGTTACAGTACCTGGCAGACGCCATTTTATTTTTTTAATATAGCCGTTCATTCTAAAACAAGCCGATCTCTGCTAGGGGCAAGAGCACCTGGCTGCAGACCTCCACTGTGGAGTCACTTCCACTGCAGATCTCCACTCTCAGGACATCTCCAGTGTCAGTACAGGAAATAACAAGGTGTGATTCCCCCCCCCCTTGAATAGTGGAGAGTGAGCAGTTCAAAATGAAATCCCTAGGCACTTACACTGGAATTGATTTTCAAAATAAAATCGCTTTGTTTCATTCATTAGTCAACAATATAAAGGCAATCTCTTCATTCCTCTTCTATAGTATATATCGTGTTATGTACACGGTTGTATATAGTTAGAATTTACTTATCTTGTTGTTTTTGTTTTGTGTTTGTTTTGTCTTGTTTATATTTTTTAAGAAGTATTTATTGTTTTTACCTTTTCGTCAATAGCAAACGGACCCTGACATAGATATTCATGCCCGTGAAGCAATTATTTTGCTAGTGACAGTATCTTACATGCGATATTGATTTATTTTGTCCAAATAGGACAAAAGTTGACGTATAACCTAATGATATGAATCAACAGAAAAGCAATTAGAGCATGAGTCTCTCTTCTCGTCTTTGCCAAAATACGTATAATTTATGATTGATGTATTAAGAATAGTGTACTGCGGGATTTTATGACTTAAATCATTATGGAAAACGGATAACGGTGTCTGATATGACTCGGGGCTCTGTTACTACTGTAAACCGAGGATCTTTAAAAGAGGTATGGGTCAAATATTTTAAAAATGACAGCAATCTCAGCATACATGGAGAGCAGAAATAACGTTAGTCGGTGCACTTATTTTCTTAACTTACATCCATCATCCCATACAATGTTATAGGTTGTACATTACATTGTGGACAACATAAAGTGTACTTTGAGGCCACGTCATTATCATTTAACTTTGACTGTATTGCACTTTTGTTGTATTCCAACTTATTTATTCTATTTTACATTTTCTGTTGTATTATTCCGTATTCTTATTTTTAGCCACCATTAATTTCATTGCTATTTCTGTTCTTGGGCTGCTGGAACACCAAAATACTACTAAATACTACAGTAACTTATTCATATCCTCAGTATCCAAGTGAAATATTAAGTGCTTCATGAAAAACAAAACAAGCACACAAAATCACAAATGATTAAATCTTCTGTATCTTTTATTCTTTTTTAATATTTGTGCAACATTCACAATATGCCACAAGCCTTCTATTATCAACAATTTCCTGGCAGAATGTCAACATGCAATCGAACATAAACTTGAAAGGCTCCAGGACTGCCTCCCTGTCCTGCTCATCCATGTATTCATGGCACAACTTTCCATACTTTACAGCAGCCTCTGCCTGTTTCTCTTCCCCCCATGTACAGTACAGCAGGTGGGTCAACTGTGGCAGAGAACATGTGCTTGTTGGCCTCAACCTACTCTGATGCATGTTTACAATTAAGGAGGATCCTGGATGCATCGGTGTCCTATGGGGAAAAAAAAGAAAGAAAAATTGTCTTCTTATACCTTAACTGTTGCGGCAACAGCATCTCACAGCTAGATACTGGGAAACAAGCCCACCCCTTCAACTATTGTCTCCACATCTTCAGGTCTAGCTGAGTCTTCAGCCTGCTGCTCTTCTTCCTGAAAATATAGACATTATTAAAATGATCAGTATTAATATTCAAACACAAGCAAAATCCCAACAGGGCCAGCTCAAGTAATCCTCCTTGACATAATATTAGTCAGCTCCAAAAATGTAAATTTTCACCTATTTACTGTAGGTGAAATGTAACTGTTGACTGTAGAGTATTCATTCACCAATCCCACATTATCTAGACACTTTTCATTTTTAAATTGAAGACAAAAACACATTCAATGTTCATGAACAACATATTCCTTTCAGTGACTTCACAATAGGAGTCAAATTGGGAAAAGGACCGAGTGGTGGAAAAAAACAGGAAAATCGAAAAGGTGGTTTTCACTGAAAAAAAATAGAGAAACTCAATCTAGAAAAATTTGAATCTGACCTCAGCAATGTTGTCCCTCTTACGTTTCTTCAGCCTAAACACTGGTGGCACCTCTCCTCGCAGCAGGGCTTGTGACTTTTCTGTCCAGTGTGCAAATAGCTTGCCATGGCTCGCATAAAAATGATTAAACAAGAAAATAAATGACATTGTTGTGTAACAATTTCAAGTCAATCAAATATCAAAGTCTTTATGTCCTCACCTTCCAAGGTCAAAGTTTTCAATTAACATTATACATCACGACTTTCGCAAAAGTGGCATGTCCATCTGAAAAAGGAAGAAAAAACTAAAGCAGAGTAAATGTATTTTTTGTTCGTTTAAATTGTGGAGCTCTCTGATGGAATGGGTCAACTTACAACAGTGAAGTCATAGGGAGCGTCCAATATGGTGTAAATGGCATACTAGGAAAGAAACTCATATTAAATTTAATTTAATGCTAATATGTTAAATACACAGAGAAAATTGCACCACAAAATTAATGTATAATACCATCAATATGAAGACGCCACAGTCAATCCCATACAGTTGTCTTGGAAACCCCTAGAATGTCAGAAGTTAGTAATGTAGATTTACAATACTTGATAAATACTTGTTAAACTGTTGAATTGTTATTATATATGCAGTGCATTCAGAAAGTATTCAGACCCCTTTCAATTTTTCACCATTTGTAATGTTGCAGCCTTATGCTAAAATCATTCAAATTATTATGCAGCTGGTCAAATGTAGAATATCTTTGGCTACAGTTTAAATTTAGACACTTTATTTAAATGTGTATTTTTACCTGCACCAGACAACCTAAACAATAGGAAAACTTTATATCTTCATTAAATCTTCTTTTCGAAGGCAAATAACCACTGGTACAAGAAGGTCTCAGCTCCTTTATGTAAGTTAAAGAAATAATACCAGACTATGCTAATACTCCACTACAAGGAAAAGTCCTCTATTCAAAACTCATTGTGCAGACACATGCGAATTGAGATTAAAGTATTTACCTTATGTACGGCTGGCTAGTTAAAACTACAGCAATACATTATGGTATGTTAGCTCATGGTCGTAGCTTGGCTCTGCTATGAGAAACATGTATCACGTTCGTGAGTTCAGAAACACGTTTTCAACTTTGTGATGATGCATTGCTCAGCTAGCACAAGGAGTTTAAAAAAAAAATGTTTTATACATCCAAACAGTTATTCACAGTTTCTTTACACTATGCACAAAAAAAAATAATCCTTAGTAACTAGAAATTAAGGTGCTAATGTTAGCCGTCGTTGGCGACAGTTTTAAAACGACAACCTAAACTGACAGACATTCTGTAATTTGCATTATTAATGAAGGCTACATTAATTTACTTTCTGTGGATAATGAAAATCAGGCACTTACCGCTATTCATCAGCTCACACTCCGCTATTCGGGGGGGGGGGGCGATCACACCTTGTTATTTCCTGTACTGACAGTGGAGCTGTCCTGAGAGTGGAGATCTGCAGCGGAAGTGACTCCACAGTGGAGGTCTGCAGCCAGATGGCTCTTGCTAGGGGAGTAACTATGGATCATCAGCTTACCCATGGCTTTGCCACATCAATAACTTTTACTGTTGCCAAGGGCTGGGCAGTGTATCGCATTTTCACGGTATATTCATATATTTTCAAAATGAGATATAGGATGCCATAATTCTGCTTATATTGATATACCTTTTATTGTGTGTTAAAACCAATAGTACTCCTTCCTGGCTGTAGACAACACAAGAACTTCAGTCTTGATGTTGCACAGACTCCCAGAGTTCATGGGGTAGTTGATGGAGGCAAAGAATGATAGATGTTTGTTTCCTTTGATTTTAAAACATTACTGAACGACTCACGGGTTAAAAATATCGTAACTTGCAATATTTGGTTTATTTTGTTGAAGGGACCGGCTTTGCATTTACAGTTGTAAAACACTGCGTTTCATTTTCCCAGATATTTTTAGTAGACCTTCAACAGTAAAGAGGATGCTTAAAATAAGACTATAAACTACTTCATTTGAAAGAACTGTCTCCTGCTTTCTCACGTACAGTTGTATACATATACAGATGATTGCATACTTCTCTTTTGAACAGTGATAGTATCCTTTTTATTCAGTCATGCCGATAATTACTGTATGTATTGTAATCTGGGCTCATTATACATTCAAAACAAAGTTGATGCATTAATTACCGTTTTAAAAGGTTCCCCAAAATTTTGTAATTGCTGCCATTTTAGACAGTGGGGGCAAAATATTTTTTTAATTTCCTGCACTGCCCCATTGTTTCTTATGTCCACAAGACTCCTGCAGGCACAGCAATAATGTTTAGCTGCTTTACATGCAACCACACAAGGATGCTTGTGGATACTTGTGATCAGGCTCTAATCTGCATTACCTTCTCTTCCACAGCTTTTCAGGGAAGTGCGCATAATGAAGATTTTAAATCATCCAAATATAGGTAAGCATCTTTTTTTGACTTCCATTTCAGTAATGGTTCTCTGCTTGCGCCTGTTCTGTGATTAATGCTGCTGTGACACTCTGTCCCGAGAAGCAGATTCCGTGCCTTTTTTAGTCTAGGCATGGGGGTTATGGAGTTTAGTTTTTCCAATTGTGAATCCTTCTCCTTTCTTAAACTTATTCTCTGGAGAAAAATATCCCACCTTCTATTTCTAGTCGCTGAGCTGAGCTTACTTGCCGATGCCACACAGACACCCCGCCCCCGAGGGGGTTTCTGTGTGACATGCAGTCCTCCGCGCTGAGCTCGACACTTCCGGCCAGCCACACAACTGCAGGGGATGCCCTGGCTCTTAGGCTGATTCAGCCCCTGATGATGCGCAGGTCTGTTGAAAGCTGCGTGTTCGTCTCTGCTCTCCTGTTACCACTGGGCGGCCAGCGACCCTGGAAGGCCTGTATTTAATACAATTACTCTTTAATGGCCTATATTTTTCCTTTTTTTATCCTTCCTTTGTTTATCCTGGCTGAATATATGCAAGTAAGGTCCCAGTTAGAGAACCAAAACACATTTGTTCTCAATTATGCAAATAACTTGAGAGCCATCGGTGCAGATAGAAATGCTAAACAGCAGATCACAGAGTAACGGGCTCCCAGTTTCTAATGGTGTTTCGTATCCTGAACACTGAAGATATTTCACACATCTCCTGTTCTTCTACAGTTGTGGTCAGAAGTTTACATATACCATACTCATCAGGGGCATGAATGTCATATTAATTTGGGGCTTTAAATGATTTATTTGAACCATTCTTTTTCCAGGGTGGAATGATTATGCAATATACATTGTCAATGATTTTTAATAAAAATAATTGGGTGTACAACTTTGAATATATTTTGGATTTTCTGCAATCCACACAGGGTCAAAATTATACATACAGGTTCAAATATATGCATACATTCACCTAACTGATTTAATAAGTGGTGCTGAAGGTACTAGAATGTCTTAGCTTGACAAGGCCAAGGCCTATTAACTTCTCATTGGTGATCATGTTTGACTGCAGCCGGTAGTTTCTCTTTGCCAGCATAAAAGGGATTTGTTTGACAGCACTCATTGGATTCACCAATACTCAGATGGGATAGTCCAAGGAACTAAGTGAAGATCTATGAAGGAGAACTGTAGATTTACACAACTTTTGGAGCTATTTCTAAATACCTGCAGATTCCAAGATCATCAGTTCAAACCATTGTACATAAGTACAAGTCATGTGAATGTGTCACCACTTTGCCAAGGTCTGGAAGAAAACCCAGACTGTCTCCCACAGATGAAAGGAAATTGATTAGGATGTTCTGAAACAATCCGGGAACCACCAAGGCTCAAGGCTGCCGTGAACTAGAAACTGCTGGAACACCAGTGTCACTGTCGACAGTGAAGTGAGAATTTACATCGCCATAGACTGAGAGGGTACCAACCAAGAAAGAAGCCCCTGCCCCAAAATCAACACCTTCAAGCTTGACTGAAATTTGCAGCTGCCCACATGGACAAGCCAGATGCCTCCTGGAGAAAAGTTTTATGGTCAAATGAGACAAAGATTGAGCTATTTGGCTCTGGCTTGGCCATTCCAAAACTTTTTGGAAAAACTAATTTTCTTCTGGTGAACCCATTCTCTTGTTGATTTGGATTTATGGTTGGAGTTATTGTTGTGCTGAAACGTGAAATTCCTCTTTTGAGCAGGTTTTGGGCCAAAATTGACTTATATTTGGAACTGTTCACAATTTGCTCCACCTTGACTAAAGTCTCAGTTCCATCTGAAGACAAACAGCCCCAAAGCATGATGCTGCATGATCCCTGACCAGTTGTCTCTTTTCATTAATTTTAGGGCGTCCAGTTCTCTGTGACGTCACTGTTGTCCCATATTTTTCTCCACTTCTTGATGACTGTCTTCATTGAGTTCCATGGTATATCTAATGTCGTGTAAATTTTTTGTGCCTTTCCCCTGACTGATATCTTTCAACAATGAGATCCCTTAAATGCTCTCTGTGAACCACGGCTTTTACTGTAGGATGCAACTGAGTAAATGTCAGGAAAATCCTACTAGGACAGCTGAACTTTATTTGGGGTTAATCAGAGTCACTTTAATTGATGGCAGGTGTGTACCCAAAAATACTGATTTCTGTAATAAAATCATTATTTTAACAGGGGTATGTACACTTTTTATATCCACTGTACATGAGACATGTTTCTCATACTTTTTTGATAATATCATGGGAGAATCGCAAAATACTTCTGGAAACTTGAGGTCCATGCTCTCTGGGCATCGGAGATTGCTGGAGGGCCTTGGTAAATCAAACGTGAACTGACACAATCGGTGAATCTGGAACACTGAGGGGCTCCCACGCTGACGACAGCTGGCTCCTCGGCAGTGCTTCTCTTTCAAACACGTTAGCCCTATTGATGTGTGTCAAGAGCGAGCCCAGTACCAGTTGGGATCAGTCATCGCTTGAGTCCTCTCTGGGGTTCCGGGGCCTCTCACCCGTAGACGGTCTGCTGAGTATTGTCTCGTGGCTGTCTCTCTCAGTGCCTTGGGGCACTTTGAGTGGTAAACAGGCCTGTAAATGACGTTGCTTCAATGCACCAGCATTTCTCATAAATCCTTGTATGGGCTTGATGACACATCAGCCTCTAGGCTGCCCCTGTTGTGATGCTACAGAGAGATGTGCATGGCAGGTGTCAGGACAGCAGATCTTGCTGTTCTGCAGGTTTAAAGCCCTGCTGTGATGGACCTTTCTGACATTATGTCTGGGTGTGGTGACAGGCTTGGGCCCCATAACCTTATTAATGTGTAATAGGGATGAATAGATTATTAAGGTGGCATGACCTGTACCTATTTGTGGTAAAATAAACACACTTCTTCTTCCAAGTTGCACACTCTTGCGTTCAATGGTTACAGATAGACAAGCAAAGTAGCCGTACCAGCATGCAAATTTCCGAAACACAGAATGTCAGGGAAAGGCTAATCAATATTCATAAACAGAAAAACTTTAGCTAGCTTACTAGCTAGACAATAAAAAAAATAATGTTAGGCTTTGAGATGCACAACGTATTGGTTAACATAATGGTGTCTACTAACATTTTTTAAAAATTAAGATATTGGTACCGGTCCAATGTGTTAATCTTGGCCTGTAATCAGACTTCAAACAAAGTATTCAAAGTTAGCAGTATCAGCGTTAATGACACAACTATTAAAATAATGATGAATGCATTAGACAGTCAGCCATTGTCCATAGGATGAGGGGTTTTATCAGCTCCTAGAAGAATTCTCTGAGTACCGGCCAGTGACATGTTTATGATTCAGCCAACAGAATTAATCTTTCGTATTCCACGGGATAAAGAAATGTAACATCTGTTCGCTAATCTGCGCAAGCAAACTATCCCCCCCCCCCCAATCAGGTACCTGTTTAATGTGCTTGATTTTTTGCTGTGCAGTACAGCAGTAGGCCTTCGGTCAGTTGTACACTTGCTTGTTCTCCCTGTTTAATAATAACGGTAAAAAAGAATGTTCTGAGATTGTACTTTCTTTGTGACAGTGTAATTGATAATGTGTAATTAAGTTCCCATGGTAGTATTTGTGATTTTTTTTTTTGTTTAAGTTTAAAAAGGTTATGTTATCAAAATGATCAAATAATCGAATCATGATATAAATAAAATATTTCCACAGCATTGGGTTGTTCCACCAATAATTGTTGAATCGAATAGACTTGGGGGTAATGATTTACACCCCTGGTGTGTAAGTACTGTGCTTTGTCTCAAGATCACAGTCTTGTTTCATGTGACTCGGTGACCTTAAGGTTGATTAAATGCCTGATGGAATAGTGATTCTTTATTTTTGTCAGGCAGGAGGAGGTCAGCAGTGAGCAGTGTGCAGTGCCCCTGGAGCTGGGGGTTTTGGGCCCTTACACAATCATATAGTCGTAATGAGTGTTAATGTGAAACGCATCCTGACCAAGTTTGTAAATTGAACAGTGGAGGGCTGTCATAGCCTAAAATGCTCATTGCACCTTCAAGGTTTGCTGAGCAGTGGCTGAGTGTCTGGCTTTGGGGAGTGTCTGGGATTGTCTCAGACTGTGTGTGTGTAAAGCCTCTCTTGCAGATTTTGAGACCGACTTCCACTGCCTGTAGAGTTAACTGTCCGTGCCCCCCTCCCTCTGTGCCTCTTCTCTCCCACAGTTAAGCTGTTCGAGGTCATAGAGACAGAAAAGACGCTGTACCTGGTGATGGAATACGCCAGTGGAGGTGAGGTGACACTGCCATCTCCATGTGATGCGAGATCGGAGATGTGATAGCAGGGGTGGGGGATGGGGGAGGGACATTTCTCACTCTGGTTATGATTTGAGCCGGAGGACAGATGAGTCATGCTGCACATCGCTAACATGCAGCCAATGCCCCCAATATGGGATACCTGAGTGGGAAGGTTGTTTACATGGGACACAGGTGTTTATATAGAAATGTGACATATTTTTGAAACCCCATTGAACATTTATGACCCAATATGTCCGGTATTATAGCGCTGGCCTTTTTTGCAAAGATTGATGAATTCATGTTTAAACCAGTTGATGTAATAGATTGGACTGGAAACCTGTATACGCACAGTCCTATAAAAGTAATTTTGACACTCCTAGTGTAGAAGGCCCAGGTCCAATCAGGAACTTATGGCAGCCCACAAACGCAAACCGCTGGTCAATTCAGGAGCTGCTGGTAGCACAAGAAGACCCAGACTGCAGGTCTAGCAGTGGGCCCATAGTGACATGAAAATAGAGATTTTCCCAGAATCTGACATACTTACTTCCATAACTAGTCTTCCTTTTGCTCTTCTCCATTCTCTCCATACTGCACTCTGTACCAGTAGCAGTTTTGCTTGTTCAGCTTCAGATAGTGCACCTCTAACTGATATCTTCCCCTTTGGCAGTCGTGCTAAAGTAAAGGCATCATCAGATAGCAGGAAAAGGGCTGCTGGTCATTTTTTAAACAGAAGTCATGATCAAATGGAGACGTTATGTTGAAATTCAAGGGAAATCTGGCTTAAAGGCTTCGCTTGCAGAGATGTAGAGGAGCCGGGTCACCCGTGGTATTCCCTCCCCGGCTCATTATTTTCAAGCAGAGAGGGCATCACGTGTCTCCTGACAGTGGCTTGAAGGTGACACCGGCACACTCGGGGGAAGCAGCACATGGCGTGACTCTCTCCTTGCTGCAGCTTTCAGCTCCGCTACTCTCTGTCTTTGCAGGCGAGGTCTTCGACTACCTTGTCGCACATGGGAGGCTGAAGGAAAAGGAGGCCAGAGCTAAATTTAGACAGGTACTGCAGTGTGCTCATTTCGGGCCATCCCTAGCCTTGTGTCAGAGTTCTGTTTCCATGTACCCCTGGTCCATACCTCACTTCCTCCACCCTAAGGGCACAGAGACCTTCATGTGTCAAGGCTGGGGCGAAACATCACCTCCTGGCTCACCAGTGGAAGAATGGAATCTGTGACATTACTCTCCATCATGGAATTTCCGCCCTCTTCTCTCCCACTGTTGAGAATTATGCCCCGCCCATGTCCATTAGCTTCATATAATAATTCCTGGGCAGTGCTTGGGCTCTCTCGGGCTGCTTCTACCCGACTGGTGTAAGAATAGTTGCAGCTCAAGTTATGGCCCAGACACTGCACTGTACTGTCAGGCGAGTCCCTATAGTACTATACCTTCATGGCTGAAGATGGAACACCCACAGACTGCAGCTGTCAGCTTGTGTCTGCTGAATCATTCCGCTTTATACTTCCTGAGTATTAGCTGCGATTATCTAGAATAGCGGCCTGTTCTGTCGGGATATGCTACATTTGGCTGCTTTGGTGTGATGCAGCTCTACACGGTATCTAGAAAGCTTGTGTACTCCATCTGGAAAGGTCATATAGTGCCAACCCTTTTAGATTTGGCTAACAGGAGGTGTGTATGTTGCTGGTCCTGCAGTGGTGTGTCGCTTTCTGAGTTCTGCAGGTCTTGTATATTCATGGTTAAAAATGTCTGGGTCAGTGGATGTAGGGGCTTTGGGAAAAAAAATCCACGTTCCAGGGACCCACTGAGCGTGGGCAGGAAGCTTGCACTTGTAGCTGTAAGGAGGCGAAATTGCCCCCCGCCCCCCAACCCCTGTTCCTCCAGGATTCAGGGCACAGCACAAAGCCCATAAGGCGTGACCATGTGTCCTCTGTGCTTGTGGCAGGAACAGGCCAGGGACGGGGCCCTACAGCTCCCTCTGCGGTTTTTGGGAAGTTGTGGTGGGTAGGTCAATGTGGCCATAATGTATATATAAATGTTATAAGTTGGATTGTGAAAAAAAATAGCATGCAATAATTATGACTTCTAATATTTGTTCCCTCTCACAACAGTTAATATTACTTAATGGTTAATAGTTTGTTGTACTGATTAATGAGGATTCTGGCTAAGCTTGAGCCCCCTGTTGCTAACCTTCACCATGCGCGTCTCCTCAGATAGTGTCTGCAGTGCAGTATTGCCACCAGAAGCACATCGTGCATAGGGACTTGAAGGTAAGAAGAGCTGCGCGCATGTGTGTGTGCATGTGTGAGTGCGTGTGCATGCGTGTGCATGCGTATGTGGGAGTTTTCCTGGGGGATGATTTGTGAATAATGAGATAAAACACACATGCTGGCAGGAATGGTGGATTTTAGGATATTATCTTTTTTTCATTCATGATTTAGTTACATTTGGATAGCCGACTTTCAGTAATGTACACATTTATTTTAGGATATGCGTTATGGTATTGTTTCTCAATGTGGTCCTCAAGGACTCCCAGACAGGCTACATTTTTGCTTCCTCCCCAAAAACGTGGAATGTCTGGGGGTCCCCGAGGACCAGGTTGAGAAACTCTGCGTTATGGTATATTCATCAAAAGCTGCTGATGATCCCCCCTGCAGGCAGAGAACCTGCTGCTGGATGGGGACATGAACATCAAAATTGCCGACTTTGGCTTCAGCAACGAGTTCACTCTGGGCAGCAAGCTGGACACCTTCTGCGGCAGCCCCCCCTATGCCGCCCCTGAGCTTTTCCAGGGCAAGAAGTATGACGGGCCCGAGGTGGATGTCTGGAGCCTGGGGGTCATCCTCTACACGCTGGTCAGCGGCTCACTGCCCTTTGATGGCCAGAACCTCAAGGTCTGTAGAACTATCAGGAACTACCTACATCCCATTTGGTTAGTGCGGGGAAATGAGGCTCGTCCTGTCCGTTTAGTACGGGGAAATGAGGCCCGGCCCATCGCGTCCCATTTGGTTAGTACTGGGAAATGAGGTTTGTCCTGTCTGGTTAGTATGGTGAAATGAGGCTTGTCTTGTCCGTTTAGTATGGGGAAATGAGGTTCATCTTGTCTGGTTAGTATAGGGAAATGAGGTTCGTCCTGTTCGTTTAGTACGGGGAAATGAGGCTCGTCCTGTCTGGTTAGTGTGGGGAAATGAGACATGGCCAATCATGTCCCATTTGGTTAGTACAGGGAAATGAGGCTCGTCCTGTCCTTTTAGTATGGGGAAATGAGGCTTGTCCTGTCCGTTTAGTACGGGGAAATGAGGCTTGTCCTGTCTGATTAGTATGGGGAAATGAGACCCGGCCAATCGCGTCCTATTTGGTTAGTACGGGGAAATGAGGCTCGTCCTGTCTGGTTAGTATGGGGAAATGAGACCCGGCTGATCGCGTCCCATTTGGTTAGTACGGGGAAATGAGGTTCGTCCTGTCGGTTAGTATGGGGAAATGAGACCCGGCTGATCGCATCCCATTTGGTTAGTACGGGGAAATGAGACCCGGCCCATCGGATCCCGTTTGGTTAGTATGGGGAAATGAGGTCTGGCCCATCACATCCCGTCTGGTTAGTATGGGGAAATGAGGTCTGGCCCATCTCGTCCCGTCTGGTTAGTACGGGGAAATGAGGCCTGGCCCATCGCATCCTGTTTGGTTAGTATGGGGAAATTAGGCTTTCCCCATCTTGTCCCATCTGTTTAGTATTGGGAAATGAGGCTTGGCCCATCACACCCCTTTTGGTTAGTACGGGGAAATGTGTTTCGGCCCATTTCGTCCCAGTAAGTTTTCTCTGTTTGCACTTTAATACCTGCTCTGGAATTAGAAATACTCATCAATCTCTGTCTGTTTGTTTGCCCTGCTCCCTACTGCCCCCTACAGGAGCTGCGTGAGCGTGTGCTCAGGGGGAAGTACAGGATTCCTTTCTACATGTCCACGGACTGTGAGAACCTGCTAAAACGCTTTCTGGTGCTGAACCCTGTCAAGCGAGGCACGCTCGAGGTGAGAGCAAATGGCGATGGGAATGTTCTGTTCAATTTTCCATGTTCCTTTCTGTCATTGCTCACTAAGGCACTAGAGCCCTTCTATCTCCAGTTCTGTTTGCACAAGTTTCCAAATCCTGTTGCTGCTGTAATAGATTTAAAACAAAAAATAACAACACTGCTGTGCCCCTGATCAGAAGGTCACTGATTCAAATCTCATAGTCAGTAGCATGATTCCACCATTGGGCCTTTGAGGAAGGCCTTAGCTCCTAATTGGTCAAAGCACTGCCTGACTCTGCTTTCTCAATTGTACATCGCTTTGAATTAAAGCACCTGTTAAATAGATAAATGCAAATGTAAGAAACCAAGATGGTGTGGTCATCATGCCAACTGGGACAACAAAAAAAACAATTCAGCAGGTGTCTCTGGACTCCTCCTAAGCCTCAGCTGTGTAGAAACAGAGGTGTAGCCACATGAACAACAGAGAAATATGCATGCGAATGAACCAGAGGTGTTCCAGCTGATCTCTGGTCAGGGGGTTAAAAGGGGCTCTGGTCAGGGGGTTAAAAGGGGTCCTCCGGTCAGGGGGTTAAAAGGGGCCCTCCGGTCAGGGGGTTAAAAGGGGCTCTCCGGTCAGGGGGTTAAACGGGGCTCTCTGGTCATGGGGTTAAAATTGAATTTATCAGGTGGCTTGTAGGTGGTCGCTTGCAAATTTTTTTATTTATTTATTTTTTTTAACTGTGTTGGTCTTCACAAAATTACCATCAGAACCAGTTAGTGATAGTGAAGGAGTGGCCATATGGTGCAGTATAGGTACATAGTATCACGCATTCTCTGTGAGTCAGGTTCCTTTTTTCTGGGAATATTGGTGATACCCCAAATTTATGAACAGTACAGGTGAAATTTTAGTTTGATATCTGCATTTGTTGATGGCTGTAACTAGGATATGCGTTGGATGGATGGATGGATGGATGGTTTACGACTGATTTAAACATGGGTGTTGACCAGATGACCTTTTAGCCAGGAAGAGCCCCTCTGACTGCTTCAGGTGAAGTGATGTGTTGCTGGTTTCTTTCAGCAAATCATGAAGGACCGGTGGATCAACGCTGGCTTTGAGGAGGACGAACTGAAGCCATTCACGGAGCCGGAGCTGGACATCTCTGACCAGAAGAGGATAGGTACTGAACTAGCTTTTATTTTCCATCTGTTACCCAGACCTGTGTACAGCAGTGCTTAGCTGGGGAATTCTTCCTCAGTGGGGAGACTGCCAGTATAAAGAGTGTGCCAGCTGTGTGTTTTAACCCCGTCTCTGTGACATACCTGCATGAACAGAGGATGCTTAGCCTGCAGCACCACATCCTGGTGTGACGTTACTCCAGCCAGCACTTTAAGAATCTTTCTGGGCATGAAAGAGGGCTATTTAGTGGGAATTTTTTTTAAAGAAGCGCCCCTGTGATCATTGCCATGAGCCTATACATCCAGCTGTCTGGGGCTGGGGCATTCTGTAGCAGGACATCCAATCAATAACAGCTGGCCTATTGACTGAGGGAACGTTTTGAACTCAATCAAAAACTGTATCATCACGCATCTCACTACTAAGTGGATGTGAGATGCCCCTGTATTAAGACAGAGTGGTAAACTCCAACCAGAGTGGACCGTGAGTAGTTAAGCCCAATGGGGGAAATCTGCAATTTTCGGAGTGTCTCTGCTCATCCACGGAGATTTACAGGATGGCTTGGATGCAGTCTCTTTGAACACATTTGTTCCATGACATTACTGTGTGAGAGAATGGCAGGGCCACTCGCACAAATCACTGTTAGCTTCGTATGGATCCTGAGTAATGAAAGCCAATCAGAATGCAGTGCTGCAATGTCCTCCCTTCCTTGCCTCTGACTTGGTGCCTCCCTCCTGCTCTTTGGGTACACAGACATCATGGTGGGAATGGGCTACACCCGTGAGGAGATCCATGACTCGCTGGCACGTATGGTATATGATGAGATCACTGCCACCTACCTGCTGCTGGGGAGGAAGTCTTCAGAGGTGAGGGATGAGACAGCCACCCTGGGGATGCCGGTGTTTATGATGTTGATGTTAGTCATGCCAATCAGAGGCACAGTGATTACTGCTGTTATTTGTACTGGTATTATTCATTTTATGAGTATGTTCAAAATTCATCCCTTTAAGCCACTGATGTTACAGGAGAGCAGGAGACGTTGCCGCCGAGGGTGCTGTGCACTCACATGCTGTCACCCCCCATTTAGCTGGAAGCCGCAGACTCGGGCACCAGCAGCCACCTCTCGGTCCCCAAACCCAGACCCAACAGTGAGATCAATGGCGGCCAGTCCCCCTCCCACCTGAAGGTGCAGAGGAGTACCTCCAGCCAGAAGCAGAGACGTTACAGTGACCAGGGTGAGATGGGTGAGGCAAAAGAGAAACTATGGGGGGCCGGTCAGGGATGAAGTGTACCGATTGGGGTGAGACACTGGCGGCCAGTCAGGGATGAAGTGCCCTGACTGGGGTGAGACATTGGCGGCCAGTCAGGGTTGAAGTACACCGACTTGGGTGAGATGCTGGGGGCCAGGCAGGGATGAAGTGCACCGACTGGGGTGAGACATTGTCGGCCAGGCAGGGATGTAGTACCCCGACTGGGGTGAGACATTGGTGGCTGGTCAGGGAGGAAGTACACTGACGGGTGAGACACTGGCAGCCAGTCAGGATTGAAGTACACTGACTGGGGTGAGACACTGGCAGCCAGTCAGGATTGAAGTACACTGACTGGGGTGAGACACTGGGGGCTTCTGGCGAATCAGTGAATGATGTTCAAATGCTGAGTGTGCCCCACCTTTGCGCACTCTCCCCCCTCCAGCTGGCCCCCCCATCACCTCGGCAGTAGGCTACACCAAGCGGAGCCCCACGAGCCCAGCTGAGAGTGACCTCAAAGAGGATGGTGTGGCGCAGCCACGTAAGTCCAGCACGGCCGGAGGGCGTGGCCTGACCCCCCCGAGCCCCATGCTGGGCAACGCCAACAACCCCAATAAGGCTGACATTCCGGACCGCAAGAAGGGCTCAACTGCCCCCAGCGTGAGTGCCCCCCAACTGCATCACCGTTGCATCACCAGGGCTGCTCAAGCAGCATCACTTATGGCTCAAAGGGGCAATCACCAGGACAGCAAGGAGTTAAAGAAAATAATCAGTGCTTAGATATCTGTGTAAACAATCAGTGCTTAGGCTCATCTGATAATAGTCAGTTGCTAATGATGATAGACTGGAAAATATCAAGAGGGAAAATATAAAGATGGATTGTAACAGTGAGGTTTCATTAGTGAGTGATTCTTAGAGGTCTCTGAGACTTTGCACATTCCGGACGTTACCCAGTAAAATTATAAAGTAAAGAATCACTCTGGACCAGGGGCACAGAAGGTGGGGGTTTTGGAACATGAATAACTGGTTAAATAACTAAAACATATAATGTACTGTTTTATGATAGAGTGGCCACCTTGAAGGGTGTTTATTGCAAAACATGTGTGTCATATTCAAAGCTGGCAGATATGTGTTTTGCTCTGTCGATGTGTTTTTGAGCTGTGTGGGCTGCTGTCTGGCTCGGTCAGGCCTCTTTCTGTCAGTTTCACCAGGATCCTGGCCAGCACTTGTTCCCATGACAGCGTTCAGCATTTGGAAGGAGGTGCTAAGAGATACACACATGTACTGTTTCACATGGTGCTGCCACATGTTTCATTCCCCCGCTTGTCAAAAATGGCCGCCATGAGGTTGTGACATCACCATTAGTTTCCTTTGTGTGCTCTTGGGGTTGCTGCTCTGATCAGCCGATGCCGTTTCTCACTTTAGGGTAATGCCGTGTCTGCCGGGATGACGAGGCGGAACACGTATGTGTGCAGTGAAAGGACACCTGCTGACAGGCACAGCGTCATTCAGAATGGCAAAGAGAACAGGTGAGCATCACCAGCGTCTTGGTTTTCAGAAGTCCCAGTGAGCAGAGTGGATTTTACGTCCAGTCCCGTTGGTTTTAGTCGCATCTCACCATTATGCATTGTAGGCCCGTCTGGCAGTAACAGCACTCCGGGGCTCTGGCAAAGCCTGGCTGTGCTATCGCTGCAGTTCCACTTTGCTCGGAGAGCTGTTCTTGCCCCCTGACAGCAGCCCATGCTGAGGGTTACTGCTGTCAGACCTTCAGCTTGCCGTTGCCATTTGAGGCCCTGCTATCCCCTGCTTGGCATAGTTTTAGCTCTGACTTCAGGTCTCCTTCTTTTTAATGGCATTTAACTCGTGGCCATAAGTGGAAATTAGTGGGCGAACATTTTAAAATGAACGTGAGGAAGCACTTCTTCACACAGCATGTAGTTGGAGTATGGAATAGTCTTCCTGCTAGTGTAGTGCAAGCTAAAACC
>JAODKC010000044.1:389923-401609 GCA_026777985.1 Mormyrops attenuatus
TTCTTTGAAGACAAAGCAGGTGTCTCATACACCAACCAGTGGTGTACAAAATATATTGAGCAACACCTTTCCCTTGTACTCAGAAAAGCCCCTCAGAAACTTACAGAAACATGGTTTTTGTCCTCAGAAAGCCCCTCAAAAACCTAGGAAAACATGGTAAGCGTCCTTGGACCGGGTAAACATCCTAGAACAAGGATTCTTTCAAGCAAGATAAGGATACTACTGCCATGAGAAACAGGTCATTTGTGAAAAACAAGTTATATAAGTGATCATTAAGGAAAAAACATGCTTATGCAGTTTAACCTTAATACAATAATATTATAGGTGAGTCATGGACGACGCATCTGAATCTCAGGATGATTAGTCCACACATGATCAGAATCAATCAATACCTCAATCACCTCATGTATGACAGTAACAGGAGGACAGTGATTAATTCTAGGCGACGTAATCGTCCGCAAGTTCGTCCTAATACATCAGCAGTACCCAAGGATTCTTCGAAGAGACACAATACCGAAGGAGTCCAGTCTTCATCTCAACTCACTGGATAGCGTCCATGTCTCAGAACCATACAGCAAGACCAGGACTCTAAAAACTTGGACCTTTGTCCTCTTGCAAAGATATCAGTAGTGTCACAGCAGTGTGTGGCTCAGTGGGCTAAGCCTGTGTGCTTATAATCACAAGGTTGCCAGTTCAAACCCAGCCTCATCACATCTATAGGTCCTTGAGCAAGTCCCTTAACCCCCAGCTCCCTGGGCACCACTACAGGTGGCAGCCCTTCATGGACAGCTTACTCTACAAAGAGCAAGTTGAGGGAGGCATAAAAAGACAATTTCCCTCTGGGGATTAATAAAGTGTCAATTATTATTATTATTACTCCTTTCCAGCAACCTCATGATCCCCAATGCTCTTCCAATCCATCTGCTGACTTCATAGGAAGAGTCACAAGAGACATGAATGTCGCTGCTGAGGTAAGTAAATCTCTCGACACACACTCTGTTGTGAAAGGCACTAATTGAAAATTATTGGTTGAATTGAATAATATATTATAAAACATAAAATTCCACGCTGAGAAATACCTTCTACCCCAAAGTCAACAATTATGCATCCCTCTCCACTTCCCCACAACCTGCCCCCAAACAGCTGACTCTTTACCGTGCTGCTCATTTTTGACCACATGACTGCTGCTATTTTTTTATCTAAATAAATATGTTATGCAAGTGCCTAGTCACTTCTTGAAGTTGATGTATTGGAAACATGGGGTGTAACAATTCATCGATTCTAATCATTGATTGTTAAGGCCACAGAATAATTTAATCAACTCAATAAATATTGATTCATATCATTAAACTATGATGATACACCAAAACCCTGCCAAAAATAACCTGTGAAAAAAATTCTCACATAAAGCAATCTAGAAACTCACCTTAGTAGAGAGTAGTTACAGAGTGGTTTGATGTAGTTTAGCACACCTGTTCTAATGTTTTCAGAAAATAAGCTATACATATCCAGAATGTTTTTGTTGTCAAACTATAAAAAGAAGACGATGCTTCTTGTGTAGATGTGTGTGTGTTTCTAAGACCTTTTTGAGACATTTTTAAAGCGCTTTCTATAGCGCTTTTTTCAACATATCCTGTTGTTAAAATGAAAAATTAATGATTTCTATGCCTTTTTGAATTGAAGTAAATTCCACTAAAAATCAGCTCATGTTTCACTGTGTTGAAAATATAGATCAAGTATTACTTAATCATATGATATCACAGTAACATTGCAAATAACACCAGGTATCGAATCGCTGCCTTGCAAAACCGAAATTGAATCGTATTGTGGTAAAGTTTGTGATTTACACCCCTATTGGAAGCAGGAAAAACGGGGAAGCATAAGGATCTGAGTGACTTTGACAAGGGCCAAACTGTGATGGCTAGATGACTGGGTCAGAGCATCTCCAAAACGGCGTGTCTTGTGGGTTGTTCCCGGTATGCAGTGATCAATACCTACAAAAAGTGGACCAAGGAAGGCCAATCGGTGAATTGGTGATGGGATCAGGAGTCCCAAGGCTCATTGATCACGTGCAGAACCAAGGCTATCCCATCTCATCCAGCTCTTGAGTACTGTACTTCTAGAGATGCCCCACATCACATAATTGTTCTGTCCCGACAGAGCAGAGGGCATTAATACTTCTAAGGATGCCCTACGTCGTGTGGCTGTTCTATGCCAACACTGCAGAGGGTGCAAGTAAATCTAGGGGCGCCCTACATCATGTAGTGTTTCTGTGTTATTTAAAGCTAGTATTTACACACCCCCAAACTATGCTTGACTGCTGTTATAGCTTCTGGCTTTGCAGGCACAAAATGTGAGCACAACTTAATAATTTAATTAATTAAACAATTAGAGAGCTTGAAATACCAAATTGAGAACATGATAAAAGGTGCAAACCAGGGCTAAAGTCCCCTTTGCGTTTACCGTTGATTGGCACTTCCTGCACATTGGAGTGTCTAATACCCCGTCGTTTTTCTGTAGTGACATCATGTTCATTTAAAATATTATTTTCTTTTACCAATTATTTTGATCCCACTGATTTGGAGTGATATTAAATGTGGCTGGAATAAACAACAAAATATACCAAACTTCATATTTCAGTTTAGAGTGAACCAAAGCAAGAAGTATTACCAAAATACTATGTCATTGGATGGTAGCAATTTCAACTGATGGAAATATAAACTTACATTTCAGATGTGGGATGTTTAGGTAACAGTGTTGACCCAAAAACTAGAAATAGGCGAGCAGAGTGAACACTTAAAATGAAAAGGAAAGATTTTTTTCAGTTAGCGGAATTGTTAATACTAGTTGTCACTAAACAAAGAAGCAACCACTGTATTTTGCTGTACATGTAAACAATATGAATTACTGTAATATGACAGGATATTTCAGTATGTAGTAGTAGTAGTATGTTTCACATACCTGACTTTAAAAAGGGAAAATCTGCACTATGCAAGCATGGAAAAATCCACTTTTTGGCCACTAAAATACATGAAGTTTCCTTCTTGACCATTAAACTCATCTAATTGGGTAAGTCTGTCTTTCAGTTTGATTTAACAAGTGTCAATAGAAAATATTACATTGTTACGTGTTTGAGTAATTAATTGCACATTATTGTTGTGTGTTACATCATTGAAAGTCAGTGTGCTCCGCCTCTTCATATAATGAGAGTTGCAGTAGGTCTCTGTGCTCTTTATGAGCTCTGCCACCTCAGAGTTTATAAAATAAGCACTGGTTCAAACCAGCATTAAGGAGTAATACTGCCACCTACTGTGGTGGAGTGTGAATCAGATAGGTACTGGCGCTGGATTTTTTATATGGTCATATGTGTAATATTATCACAATATCGATATTTCATTTTTTATTATGGGGATTATGGTTACTGTCAATATCAGTATATCGTGGCACCCCTGATACCAGCAATACTGGACAAAGCCGAGGGAACTATTGCGTCCCTTGCAGGGAGCTCCTGCAGTGGTGATGACGCTAGATGTTGAATCGCCAAATTGGCAGCATATGGAAACAGTCCATCAGCTTGCCAAGAACCACCAGGGGCAGCCCGGGGTCCGCCAGAAGAGGGCAAATGACCCCCGTAGCCGTAGTGGAGCACTGCTGCCAGGGGTATGGGTATGGCTGCACAACCCCACTAGCAAAAAGGGCTGTACCCCAAGCAGATGAGGCAGTGGGCTGGGCCCAGTGTGCTACTGGAAAGTGAATACAGACGCTCCTCTACCTGCGAAGGAGATATGTTCCGAATGGCCGTTCGCAACTTGAAATGTTCATAAGTCGTTATTCACCATCATTTTAAGGGCATACGCAAGTACAAAGAACTAGGATGCCAAGAGTATGCACACTACGCTGCTGTGCGGCGGGAATAGCGGCCAGAAGTCGTACTAGGCGGAATTGGCGCACAGAAAAAAACTTGATGTTGCAGACAGGAAACGGGAGCCCAATGAACACAATTTGGACTTAAAGTTCTCTTCGTTTGTCTGTCTGTTCGTAAGTAGAGGAGCATCTGTATAGTGCTTTTGGAAGTGTATTCATTTTTAGTGTATTAATTCTGCTAATTAAGGAAATAGGCAAATGCCTCCATTTATTTACCGACTCTGTGATTTCCTTTAGTACATGGTTGTAGTTAACATTAACAATATCTTCTAATTTTTGTAATATTCCCTATTCCATAATATATCCCTAAGTACGTAAAATGGGGAATTACATTAAACTGCTCCGCCTTTTTTTGTGTATTCTTCCTCTATAACGTATTCAAAAGCATTATAGAAGATAGGCCCCTGGTGAAAGATTTTATAAATGTTATTGAGTCTGGTTCAATCAGTGTCTGGTCCAACTCATAAACAAGGTCATACACTCCACCTTGTTTTATCCCTTGGTCTATCTAACTCCAGTACTGAAGTAGATGATCTGCCTATTTTTGATCATTCGCCTGTTTTATTTAGTGTCATGGTGCCTTGTCGTAATGTGAAACCGCATGGTGCTACTCATCGTGTACGCTTGATTACCTCAAAAACTGCAAATTGTTATTCTGCTGCCTTTACAGGATCTTTTCTATGTGACACTGTACAACTTTCTTTCAATTCAAGTGTTGATGACATCCTCAGTCACTTTGACTCCACATGTACTTCCATTTTACACTCGGCTGCTCTGTTTACGAGTTAACGCCATAAGCCTAAATCAGAGCCATGGCTCAATGACACCGCTCGTGCTCTTGCTGAACATAAATGGAAGAAAGACAATTTGCACATATCTCGAGACATTTTGCACATACCTCGAGGGGGAGAGCACTTAATACTTAGACGCAATGAACAGTTATTCACAATGAACAGAGGTGGGGCCTGGGTGAGATGGGTCCCTGATGATTCTCGTGAGCTTCCAGAGAGCAGCAGAGTGCAGAGGTGGGGTCCTGGGTGAGATGGGTCCCTGATGATTCTCGTGGCCTTCCAGAGGGCAACAGAGTGCAGAGGTGGGGCCTGGGTAAGATGGGTCCCTGATGATTCTCATGGCCTTCCAGAGGGCAACAGAGTGCAGAGGTGGGGGCCTGGGTGAGATGGGTCCCTGATGATTCTCGTGGCCTTCCAGAGGGCAGCAGAGTGCACTGGTGGGGCCTGGATGAGATGGGTCCCTGGTGATTCTCGTGGCCTTCCAGAAGGCAGCAGAGTGCGAGGGTGGGGGCCTGGGTGAGATGGGCCCCTGGTGATTCTCGTGGCCTTCCAGAGGGCAGCAGAGTGCAGAGGTGGGGGCCTGGGTGAGATGGGTCCCTGGTGATTCTTGTAGCCTTCCAGAGGGCAGCAGAGTGTGAGGTGGGGGCCTGGGTGAGATGGGTCCCTGGTGATTCTTGTGGCCCGTGAAAAACATCGGGTTCTGTATATGTCTTCTAGAGAAAGTAGATGGGTGTTGGTCTTTTTTTGTGCTGATTTGATGACTTCTTGAAGGGTCTTCTTGTCAGCCAAAGAGCAGCTAGCATTCTGCCCCCGCATTTACTCAGAAACTTTTGATACTGTTGGACCAAGTATTCTGACTTTGATAAATGCTAGTTTGTCCTCAGGTAGGTGCCCCAGCAGCCGTGGTGCAGCCTCTGATCAAAAAGCTAAACATAGATCGTTTCACCATGTCTAATTACAGACCCATCTCAAAATTGGCATTCCTTTCTAAAGTTCTTGAAACGGTTGTTCTTAAGCACTTTTTTGGATTTCTTTTTTAGATCTTCAGTCTGGTTTCAGAGCTCGTGATAGCACAGAAATGGCACTTGTAAAGGTGTATAATGATCTTTTAATTATTGACTCTGGTGATACTGATATTCTAATTCTGCTGGATCTCACTGCAGCTTCTGATACTGTGGATCGTACAGTTCTTTTTTCATGTTTGAGGAGTGTAGGTATCTGAGGTAATGCCCTTGATTGGTTTACATCTTATCTAACAGATCTGGAAAAAAAAAATTCTGCGTGCCTTAGCGAATTTTCATGCTCCTCAGCCCCTCTTACCTCTGGCATTCCACAAGGCTCCATTCTTCATCCCAACCTCTTTACAGTGTACATGCTGCCTCTAGGTTCCATTATTAGGAAATATGTTTTTTCTTTTCTTTGTTATGCTTAGGGCTGGGCAAAGTATCAAGTTTTTAAGATATATCGATATATTTTCATATGAGATTTAGGGTGATACAATATTGTTTATATAAATATAGATACGCTGCTTTACAATTATACTCGTAGAGCTGCCAGTTTGCCTATTTCTCCTCTCCCTGTCTGTCTCTCGCACAACTGCACCCTGCCCTGCCCCTCTCCCTCTCGAAACTGAACCTGCCCCCCTCACTCACAAGTCCCGCATGCAGTGACAACATGGAACCAGACACAGACATGATGAGGAGCTGGTTGGTAAAATAATATATGTTTGTAATATATTTCAGTGTTTCTGTGTGGAGTTCCCGTTCAATAGCCCAGCTCTCTTACTTAAAGTCAGTGGTGGTGAATGGACACAGTGCAGTTCTTAATAAATACATATAAAAAAACACATAATATTAAAGTTGTACATTGTCCCCCATTGTTTAATGATTAAAGCTCACTTTACAGGACATGTCTGATTGTCTGTATTATTTAGGTTTATCCATCCCGTCAGGTTTCAGCAAATAGCAAGTGGGCATGTGTAGTGGGATTGCAAAAGTATTTTGAGGGAACGCAAAACTATTTTAAAAAGTATTTTGTCACATTGACATTTTAAGGGAGACAGCCAACAACAAAATTACAACAAACTAATGCAACAAACTAATAAAAGGTCTAATGCGCATATAGGCTACAGTGACACTTCCAAATTCAAATGGGTTAATTATAGTTTGAATAAAAAAATTTCACGTCATGTTCAAACAGATTTTCTAATATTGGTTAAAAGGTGACAACCCTAACATGTACAGCTATGTCTGTGTCACACTGGAGACATTTGGCTCTGACTTGGAGCTGTATTTTTGTTATTTCTTTATGGCAAAACGTTATCGATATATATATCATATATTGCAGTTCAGCTAAAAAAATACAGAGGTATGATATTTGGTCAGCCCTAGCCACGTTGATGATACTCAGCTTTAATTACCCAGTAAATTCCAGAACAGGACAACTCAGTGAGCCAGATCCGAGAATGCTTATATCCTTTCTTCATGTAAGAAGCCATCTGCCAAAAATCTAGATGTGATCTTACTCTTTCAAATTTGATAAACAGTTCAATGCTGTGTGAGTTCATGTCTTGTTCAATTAAGACAATTATCTAAGGTCAGGGCATTTCTTACTTGGGTGGACTTTGCAAAAGCTGTTTATGCTTTTATAATATCATGGTTATACTACTGCAGCAGCCTATATGTAGGGGCTGATCAGGCCTCTTAACAGCATCTACAGATTGTGCAGAATGTTGCGGCCAGTTTGTTGACTGGTACCAGTGAACGGGAACACATCTCACCTGTACTCACAGGTAAGGCTTATGGTGGTGCTATAATGCCCATAGTCCATAGACCTTTATAAAGCAATGAAGATATTATAAAGCCACACATAAACACAGTGCTTCTGTACTGAATACACAGTCATGTACAAACATTCTAATGGAACATTTCATGTAAAATCTGGCCAAAGCGTTTGTTCAGGCCATAGTGCTTGGACCCTGTTAATATTATGTTATTAATTTACAGCAATTAATATGTTTATTCACTCAGAACAAATGCTGAATGCTAGTTGTATATCAGATATCATTTAATAATAAACATGTCTATCTGAACTCTAGACGATACTTTTCCGTTTCCAACAAAACAATACGACTGCTCTGGACCATTTGTAAATATGCAAAGCTTTTAATGGGTATATTTTATGGATAACACTTTACTTGAACAGGCACAGATAATATATATTATACTATTACATATGTATTAATTAACCACAAACTAAGTCTTAGTTACATACTGATGTCATGCTAATTCATCATTAATGAAACATGATGCATGTTTTATCTCAAGCGGTTGCTATATTTGTTACTATATCTGTTAATTCTGAAAACCTTCATGAACTACTGAAGGAACAAGTTATGAATAACACAAGTTAAATACTAATCTCACATTTGTTCATTAATGAATCATGATGCATCTTTCCTCCCAAGCAGTTACTATATTTGTTACTCCATCCATCCATCCATCCATTTTCAGCCGCTTATCTGAGGTCGGGTCATGGGGGCAGCAGTCTAAGCAGGGATACTGAGACCTACCTTTTACCAGCCACCTCCTCCTCCATTCTGGCGGAATAGCAAAACATTTCTAGGCCAGCCAAGAGATGTAATCTATCCAGCATGTTCTGAGTCTGCCCCTGGGCCTCCTCCTGTTTGGACATGCCTGAAACACCTCCCCAGGGAGCTGTCCAGGAGACATCCTAGATAGATGCCTGAACCACCTCAGCTGGCTCCTTTTGATGTGGAGGAACAGTGGCTCTACTTTGAGCCCCTCCCGAATGTCCAAGCTCCTCACCCTATCTCTAAGGCTGAGCCTAGACACCCAGCAAAGGAAACTCAACAATATATAACAACTGTGATGTGTGCCTTGCATTCAAAAGGTTTCAAAACAAGGAACAACTCCTTACCCACAGTGCACCTGAAAGCCCGTGGCAAAAAATAGGTGTTGACTTATTTATGTCGGACCAGCAAGACTATTTCATTTTGGTAAATTATTACTGTAAATTCATTTAAATTGAGTGGCTGGAGACACGCACACAAAGCACCCATCTGAAGTCACAGCTTTCCAGGTATGGAATCCCTGAAATGGTCCACAGTTTAGTTCCATGGAGTTCCAGAAAAGAGTGGGAGTTTTGCCACAAGACCTTGAGCGCTCACCATCCTCAGTCTAATGGCATGGCTGAGAGAGGAGTGCAACCAGTCAAGATCATGCTGAAAAAGACTAAGGCTCCAGGAAGAGATCCTTACCTTGCTGTGCTGAACTGGAGAATTACCCCAATGGAAGAAATTGGAGCATCAGCACAGCAGCTTATGGGCAGGTGAACAAGAACCAGACTCCTAAAAAACTGCTAAAGACGCACATACCAAATAGTTCAGTGAAAAGTTTGTTAGAAGCCAAGAAAAGAAAGCAGAAGAAATACTTTGATCAAGGGTCCCAATTCAGGTAGGAGACAGTGTAAGACTGGCAGGATGGTGTGTGGCACAAGACACAGGTTACAGCACCGGATAAACACCCCAGATCTTATGTGGTACTGTACAAACACTGGATGGACATGTGCTCAGGAGAAACCGAAAGTTTCAGATGAATACAAAGCAACAAGATAACAAGGCTCTTCTGCACTCAGACAGTAAGTGACAGGATAATTGTGACTCCTGCACAACAAAATAACAAGACATTTAAAACAACACCTGAAATGAGTGTCAGTCCAACAGAGTCTGAAAATGCTTCTTGTTAAGACGGCAAGTGGATGTGTAATTGTGAAACCAATGAGGCTTATTGAGGAATAGCCTCGGTATCTAGTAACTACTTTATACAGACGTTCCTCTACTTACAAATGAAGCTGGGAAAATGGATGCCTGTAAGTTTGTCAGCTGTTGTGCTCCGCATGATCCTGTCAATAGCCAACAGAAAGAGGACGGGAGAGATGATACATCCCTGTCGCTCACTGGACTCCACCGGAAACCACTCTGATAGGGATCCGTCAACTATGACGCTACACTGGAACTGATGGTAGAACATCCCCATAAGTGTGATAATATGATTGCGAGATCTTCCATATGGTATCACAGTGCAGTCTGTTGAAGGCCTTCCAGAAGTTGATGAAGTTGATGTATAAGCGGGTGTTCCACTCTATGCAGTGCTCAGTGATGTTCCTCAGAGCAAAGATCTGCTCGATGCATCCCCTTCCTCTTCTAACCCCTGCCTGTTACTCTCTCAGTTTCTGGTCAACTGCTACATGAATTCTGTGAAGAAGAATCCTGCAAAAAACTTTAGATGGAATTGAGAGCAGTGTAATTCCACACTAGTTGTCACAGTACTGGAGGCTGTCTTTCTTATGATGTTTGACTTTTAAGCCCTTGTTCTAGTTGTCATGTATTGTGTCCTTTCCCCAGATCTTCCTGAAGAGGTCAGTAAAAATTATTGTTGAGGTGGTAAGATCCTCTTTCATCATATCAGCATGAATGGCATCAATATCGGCAGGTTTGCCACTCTTCATGGCTTTGATGGAGAGCCTGACTTCTACTTCAGTTGGGGGACTGATGTCAAGGTCCACGACAGTATCAGTTGGTGGAGAGTTGGCAGGATCATCTGGTGGTAGGTGGTTGAGCACTTCACAAAAGTGTTGTACCCATCTGGCAGCTTGTTCTGGAGTAACTGCAGCAGTACTGAGGGCATATATTTATCAGAGATAATTCATCACTGTTTGTTCAGAGTCCGGAGTCTGTCCATCGGCATTCACTAATCACAAAAATGTCCAACCTGTACCTCTTCATCTCGCTGATAACCTGCACTGTTTCGGATGTTTCAAACATGGTGCGGACATTTCATGTTCCTAGGTGGATCTTAGTTTTGGGCCAAAGTGGGCTATCTGTCATACCTCTGACTTTCTGCTGGGGGCTTTCATCAGAAGTAATCATACTGCCAGTTTTTAGGCTCAAGTCCACTACAGGATCTGTAATTGTAGCACTTGTCGTCGTTTCCATAACTTCATGGAAATTTTACATTTACATTTACACTATTTGGCAGACACTCTTTTCCAGAGCGACTTACAGCAGTGCTTTGTAGTCCATGACTGTTCTTCAATCTATAAGCTAGACCCAAATTCAACAACTGCCATTGAAAACCAAGTTACCGCTAAGTACGTTGTCTGAAAAACTTGTTAGGAAAAAACTGACAAATAGTTTTAGTGGGATTTTTTTATTTTTAAATGGAGAGAGAGTGGACAGTAAGAGGGGTATTAGTCTCCTAGGTACTCCTTGAAGAGGTGTGTCTTCAGGCGACATTTGAACACAGCAAGGGACTCGACCGTTCTCATGGCAAGAGGAAGTTCATTCCACCACTGAGGAACCAACATTGCAAAAAGTCTTGATGCACATCATCCTCTTTTACGTGTTGGTGGTTCCAGACAAGCAGTGCTTGAAGCTTTGAGAGGACGAGAAGTGACACGGTTCTTGATCAGTGTTGCCAAGTAAGGAGGAGCTGTTCCAGTCTTGGCCTTAAAGGCCAGTGTTAGGGATTTGAACCTGATGCGGGCAGCCACAGGGAGCCAGTGCAGGTTCCGTAGAAGAGGTGTGGTGTGCAAGAATCTAGAAACATTAAAGATGAGTCTCGCAGCTGCATTCTGAATCAGCTGAAGTGACCTTGTTGTCTTCAGTTAAAGTCTAGCCATAAATGAGTTGCAGTAGTCCAACTTGGAGATGACCAAGGATTGGACGAGTAACTGAGTAGCGTCTGTCGTGATAAAGGGACGAATTTTTCTAATATTGTAGAGAAGATGAGGGTGAGGAACCAGATGAAGTGCGGCTCACAAAGACCCCTATGAAGAAAAAGAACATGGATCCACGTTTTCCCTTGCCCGGATGCGGGTCACCGGGGCCCCCCCCTGGAGCCAGGCCTGGGGGTGGGGCTCGATGGCGAGCACCTGGTGGCCAGGCCTGT
>JAODKC010000044.1:403685-419336 GCA_026777985.1 Mormyrops attenuatus
AGTTTCTAGTTTCTGTCTCATACCATTAAAGTTAGCCTTCCTCACATTGTATACTTTAGTTTTGGACTTTACTCTTTACTCTTCAGTTTAATTTTGATGTTACCGTCCGATTAATAAGTTAGCAGCTTGTTCAGTTATTAGTTTGATACATCGATTAATATCCTGAACTACTGTGTGTAGTTTTAATTTTATCCATGTGTTTAATTGTAATTATTTGTGTGTGTAATGCCGTGTTCGCTTCAGTGCGTTGCGGAAGCTAAGAGGGGATGTTAAAGAGCCTCGCCGTGCGTGTGCTGCTGCTAACCGCCTTACTATGTTTAAACAATAAAGGTCCATAATTCCAACTCCTGCGTACTGTGTGACTGGATACCAGTTGATGTCTGCTACATGTGCGCACGCGCACGTGTGTGCTGGGGGGGGCACAAAAATCTTTATATACTAAAGGGGAGCCTGGTACAAAAAGTTTGAGAGGCTCTGGGACCGGGTTAAGGTGAATTCACTTCCATAATTCGCAAAAACATAGAGTGAAAGTACATGTGTCTTTTTAGTTTAATTTTGCTTTTATGTGTATAAGGCATACGTATTTAACTATACATAGTTAATTTCCATTGCCTTTTAGGTAAGCGGAGACAATCGGTTCACCTTCACACCTACTATATCACTGTTTTTATGAACTGACACAAGGTGGCAGTCTGGTACAAGCTTGCAACCCACCGACAGCCTAAGCTAAAAAAAATAAGCAAATAATTTATGTGATAAAGAGTTGACCTATTGATGACATGTTTAACAGTATATACTATTTTAGTCCAAAACGAGGGGAAATGTCAATATGCTGAAACATCAAAATTACCGTAAGTCTAACTATTATGCCCTCTTCTGCTGACACTAGGCCAGGCTTCTCTAGTCCGGTCCTGGAGGGCCAGTCTGCAACACAGTTTGCAGATTTCCCAGCTCAGACCCAGCTACTAAACCTGGCAATTGGCTGGTGAGCTGAACATAGTGTGTTTGAGCAGGGAAACCTGCAAACTGGCCCTCCAGGATTGGAATTGTAGGCAGGCTTCACCAAGACTCCCAGTTCTCATGCATCTGGCGTGACATTTGCTTTTAGACTCTTACGCTCATGCAAGAAATCTTACAGCAAGTCTATATTATTTCATTATAAACCTAAAATTGGCTACATCAAAAGCTTAGGGTAGTTTGCAAACCCTACAGACTATTTCCAAGGTAGTAAAACTCTTAGATACATGTAAATGCCTGTGCAGCCTTCCCCCCGAATTGGAAATCTCAGGCCGGCCAGCTGACCAAAATTGGCACCCTGGACCTACAGTAAAGTCATTTTACTATCGGCTTCCAACGGTGAAAACAATTAGCATGGACTGCAGCAGGATGAATGGTCTCTCCTTTAAAATGGGGAAAATTGGTTCATAATACTGTATAAAAATATTTTGTTCTAATTTTCCACCGATTTTTGTTTTTGCTGATGACGTTTAAATTGGTGTGTAAGTAGGTGTTTTGATTAGTTATCAAAGAATATGTAGTTGCATGTATCAAAGGCTATTCGCTTTTTTCTTTTCGGAGATTGTTTTAAAATTTTTAATAAAATTTATATTCTGCACTTAACACTGTGGCCCATGAAACGCAATTTTCGCGAATGTTTATTCATTTTGGTAAAGAGCATGTAAATCACACAATCATAGTGAACAATTTCCGCTTTTATTAAACGCAATAAACGTAATTAAATGTTACAATGTGTTTGGTTCTAGCAAAAGTGGCAAGAAGACACGATGATTTTGCCTCTGGGGGCTTTGGGTGGGGATGCTGTAAAGCGCTTTGAGACAATGTCATGTTGTGAAAATGCGCTATACAATAATAAATTTGTTGTTGTTGATTCCGAAAAATTTTATAACCTATATATAGATATTTCTCCCTTTATTGTGCACAAACACGCTGCGATTAAACTACTAGCAACGCATTGATCTAGCGCACAGAAAAATATATAACATTACTGGCCATAGGACAGAGTGGTTTAAGTTTTAACATAACTATACATATGAATTATGAGTTGTGATAAATTCATATCAACCCAATGTGTTTATACATACACATTTCATTGTAAATATAACGTTACAAATAATCAAGACGTATATGAAATGAAGTCGGTCGCCGTTAAATTAGAATTAGCTCAGTTAGGCTATCTACTGCAGGGGATGTCGAAGGCCGTGTGTCGCAATTAATAATCGAAAACTGAAATGCCCCTATATATTTATTTCCCGCCCCTCTCAGTTTGTTCCAAATATACAGTTTAGCATGATATATGAAAGCCTAGGAAATCAACACGTCGGCGCCCGCCATTGTAAAACAGGTTGGGGCGCAGAGCGCGGCGGCGGGAGGCGCTGCGATGATGCTGGCCGGCCTCCCGGAGCTGCTCCCGGTCTATTTACGCCGACAGTCGACGCAGAGACTCGGCGAGAGCAACAGCTTCGCCATCTCCGGCAGGACATCGCACGTTTCTACACCATCCGCCCTTCAACGTCGATCCGCCAAAAATATTAGTGAGGAGACCATACGCTCATACGGTGCAAGGCTACAAATGACATGGGTTCATGCCCTATCGATTTAGATGAAGCGCTTCTTTTGCTTACATCGGGAAATTTATGCTTCTCTCCGTGTGGAAAGTGAGCGCAGCTGTCTGTCATATGCCGTCTCACGTCTCAATTCAGGCGAATCCCATAATTTGTGCGAAAAATCCTCTGAATTAAAAGGTGTTATTTCTGAAGCGAAAGGTGCAGTCGATCGTTGGATGGAAAATCGTGCAGTGAATTACTAGACCATACAAAAAATAGTATGGACCTCGCACGACTGCATGGGAAGATATAACTGGGGCATGCTTTTTTCCAATTCATCCATGGATAGCCGATTGTAAAGTAGTGGAGGACACGCAATAGGTTAAGAAAAATTCTCGGATATAACAAAAAGGTACGGTGATTCCGAATGTAATTTTTACATCGAACTTCCATATTCCTCAGTAAATATTAAATTTTATACGCCCGAGTCTGCCCGGACGACGCTGGAAAAGCTGCTTTAATTATTCGTAAGTGATTTTATTTATTTTGATGGAATTTAAAGTTATAACGCGTAGTTATAACGGCTGATGTGGGCAAATAGAGCGTTTACGGTGAACAATTTCAACGGAGCAGAACAACCATCCGCAGCATAACGACGCTACGGCTTTTCGGGTCAAGCGCAGATACCTGCTCGCTGTTTGGTCTGTATTCGCGTTTTGTGGCAGAATTCAGTCGCCTTATTGAATGAACTGTGCACTGAAATTAGGAGACCATACGCACTGTATTGGCGATTTTTGACGTCTGTATTAAAATTATGCAATATCGATGTTAAAAACAATTCGGCCGATACGCCGCACATTGTAGCGATTGTGACGATGAAAACTGCGAGGAGAGCCGACATAATAAAGTCTGTGTGGCACCATTACTCTTGTTAAACCTGCGATGTTATATTTACGGATGTTGCCCAAAAATCGGTTCATCCCAATTCTGCGTGCAAACACATCGCAGTAATGGTTTAAAAAGCGGTGAGATTTGCTGCTGGCGTCGTGGCATGCTGTGAGTCTGGGGCGCGCACAGACGGGCGTGAATATGCGGTGAAAACTAGACATTTCTTTTTTGCTTTATCGTGATTATCCATTTTAAGGCGAAAGGAAACCCTTTTAGATTACCGCGATGCCAGCATTTCGTTTCGGATCGTCCTTATGTTTATACTGTAGATACGGTATGTGGCAAAATGGTGTCTTTACAACAGGAAAACCGACCAAATTGTTTGACAAGGGAATCTTACTCAGCAATGTTTGCCTAAAAGATCTCTGAAGACACATTATTGTCACTATCCCCAACAAGCCTGCCCCATTATTCTCTGTTAATTTTCCCCATCTGATCCAGGGAGGCGAATCCAGCACATCTGGAGGCGGTTTCCACTGCACGAGGTGCTTATGGTGGGGCACCGTCACCCCTGTGTGGCAGCACCCCTCTGCGAGGCAGCACTGCTCTGCGTGGCATCCCGCCACATCACGGAGCGGCTGAGGACGTGGTGTCTCTCTTCTCAGTGTCCCAGAGGTCCACAGCACAGTGTCTCAGTGGAGGGCTGATATCACGCCTGACCATTCTCCAGCTGAGCTGGAACCGAAGACCAGCTTTACTGAAGACTTTTCAAAGTCGACCAGATCAAGCAGACGGTAGCTGTTGGCTTCCTTGCTGCCGTCAGCCTGGCCGTATTCCTGGCCTCCCTCTCCGGCCTCCTTGTTAGTGAGTCCCGGGTCACCAGTAGACCTGTGATGGCACGCCCCAATTCCGGGGTGCTGGTCTCGGGCAACGGGCTGGGCTACCCTCCTCAGAACACCGCACGGGTGGTAGTTTGGGAGTGGCTGAACGAGCACGGGCGTTGGCGTCCCTACGGTGCAGCCGTGTGCCACCATATAGAGAACGTTCTGAAGGGAGATGCTCGTGGCACTGTGGTGCTGGGCCAGGTCGACGCCCAGCTGGCACCCTACATCATCGACCTACAGTCTATGCACCAGTTCCGCCAGGACACTGGTAAGTCACATGGCTTTGGTTAGTACCATATGATTTCAGGATGGTGCATATAACAAGGTGGTTCTGGTATTTTTTCCTGTGGGAATGAACAAAATTGGAAAACCGAGCTCTTCGCATAGAGAAAACTAATTTCCAAATCCTGGAGGTGAAGACTATTGAGTACAAAATATATATAATCTGATGACATTTTTTCCTTTCATTTTTTCCATCATCCAGCTTAATGCCATGGTGATTTTATGAAGATGTTGATAGCAAAATAACTATATCTAAATAATATCATATTCAGTTTGTGGAATGAATCTTGCTTTTTCAGGTTAATTGGTAAAGGAAAAGGATCTTTATTACCCTGTTTAAAAAAGATTAGTCCAATCTAGTATTTCCTGTGCACCCCAAAAAGTTTCACGTTTCTGAGAGTTGCTGGAGGTCAGCTGAAGATCAGAGCGTAAACTCTGTTTCAGCAGAATAGCCTATTAATGACCCTATTAATCAAGTGTAGAGGAACAGCAGGGTGTCAGGCGAGAGGAGCCGGCACTCCAAGTGATGTCAGCGAGCACATTCACAGTGCCGTCTGCTGCTCTGGCAGCAGCCTCTGAAGGATCACAGTAAAGGAAACATTTATCAGCACCAAAGGAGAAGGTGGCCACAAAGATCTGGATGTTTCCCTCCCAAACGCCCCCATAGTAGAGTGGCTGTGGTATGTCGAGCGTTCAGAGTCTCCCCATTTTTGCCGTGTGGTTTGCTTTCAATTTCAGAGTACTATGCACATATTACTGTTGGTTTATAGTTTTTTATGGGTAAGTTCACACATGTCCCTTCAGTTGGGGCTGGTCCCCCTGGCTCATGGGACAGGGTCCTCAGCTAGTAGCATTGTACCAATAAACCCTGATCAGCTGCGGTCTCAGAGAGTGTGGCTATGCTCACAGGCTAATGAATGTCCCAAGGGAATTTCTCGTGTGAAAATATCCATCTTTATGTATGGGTAAAACCATTGAAGAGAAGCCAGTTTGGGTTAAGCATAAGCATAAAACGAATCAGTCAAGCAAGTTCTACAAAAGGTGCATCTCGTAACGTCCCAAGCTGATATCAAAGATCAGAATATTTTCCTACTTGATCGATCTCGGGTACCGCAGCCTGACCTATGTAATTTCTTTATGTCAGATTGTACGGTTCCATCATACACTACAGTAAACCTGAGGCACGTGGCTTGAAACTACAAACTATCATGATATCAGCCATGTAGAAAGTCTTTAAATTGTAAACAATTTATCCTAAAAGCTACCTGCAATGTCTGCAAAGCCTTTTGAGAAGAGGTAGCAACAGAGCACCTTTTAATACAACACATCTAATTAGGTACTTGCAGAATGTACTGTATGTGTATGTATATTTAAATATTTAGTTACATTTCATATATAAATAATGAATGGATCAGACCAGGGTACCAAAAAGTGGATCGGGACATTGCTAGTTGCAGATACAGCAGTAGGAATGGTGGCAGTCATGTGAAATAGACTGAGACCATTGACCATTTGAGGAGCATTGGGATGGACTATGAAGGTGGCAGTCATGTGAAATAGACTGAGACCATTGACCATTTGAGGAGCATTGGGATGGACTATGAAGGTGGCAATTTTCATTAGAGGCTCTTCATCTTCTTTCTGGCCCAGATGGTCTGTGGTGAGGTTATTGCATTGATACATTTTCATCCTTGAGTTGACATGAGCTTCACTCCTGCTCTACATATCATATAGTGTTGAGGTGGCTGATCAAGACTCTAGGTTTATGACCCCATGGATGTACAGGGGTCCCCCCACCCTTCCAGAATCACAGGCAATAGGTGGGAGGTGCAAGGAACCAGTTGCTTAGCCAGTAGGAGGCAAACTTCTACAGAGGTCTTACGTACTTCCAGCACATGGCCAGATGCAACATGCCCTCTGCCTCCAGGCCTTCCATGAGTGGGGAGGGGGAGGATTTATGACCCTGTGATTGAGTGATTGAGCTGCAAGAATCCTTGACCTGCTTTGTGGTTCTCTGGGGGTTTGTGCATTGGTTTGAGAGAGAGGTTTCTGTATAAACATGGCCACTTCGCTTCTGCACTCGTGTTTGTCACTAAAATGTGGCAGGCGCACAAATAAAGGATACGTCATGCTCCGAGGGGATCTCCTGGGATGTGCTGGCAGGCAGACCCATTTGCCAGAGCCGCCTGTTTTGGAAACAGCTTTTCTTGTTTGTTTGTGTGTGTGTGTGTGTGTGTGTGTGTGTGTGTGTGTGTGTGTGTGTGTGTGTACGTGTGGGGGACTTCACAGTCTGAAGTTGAATCATTTTCAGTTTCGCATGGCACGCTCATATTAAGATGTCAGACATTAAGAAAATCGGCATTTGGCATAGCCTGAGTTGGGATGTGCTTGTGAGAATTGTCACTTTGAGCTGGGCTGGTGTCCCCTCACTGCAGTCACCTGGCTGTGCTTCCCCTTCTGTTGCTGAGCCTGTTAGCCCCTCCATACTGTCCATTCTCCCCACGTGCCCCTGCTTTGCTGGAAGTGTAGGCAGCTGGTGAGTTTGCCTCTGTAGCGCCTCTCATTAAACACTGCGGTACTGCTCACTTATCTTCTCAGAAATGTACCTCCTTTGTCTCAGCAGTCTGCTGTCCTGCTCTGCTCCATCCAAGGTAACTGTCCATAGCAAAGTGGCCGTTGTTTCCCTCGATGTGGCAGCGACACAAAGCAGGGATCCGGCTGCAGCTGGTTCTGCTGACTCTGCTGGGTCCATGTTACACTGGTATTAAGGCTCTCATTGATCGGTGAGCAGGCTTCATTAGTGGTGAACAGAAAACGGCTTAAGTATAATCAGATTTAATGCCAACATTCAGGTCAGTGATGTTTCAGATCTTATTTTGTGCTGTGGCGCGCCCTGCATTTCACGGGTTCAAAGACAATGCTGTTAAAATGGATGTGCGACATTGACTCGCCCTTTGATTCACTGTGTGTGAACACTGTCCCTTCCAGCATGTTCTCCACCATGCACCCTCTGTGTCCAGAGAAGCGCTCTGGGTCAGTGGCACTCATATTGTATCAGTGGTTACTGAAAATAGGCAAGTACTTCGATTGATGAACGTGACACGTGTGTTCGTTTGGAGAGAAGTCATTTATTAGTTGACATCAACACAAATGGCAGACTTCTCTTAATGATGTTCGCACTTTCACCAGATATATGTGGACTGAGCGAAAAAGGTGAGATACAACTCAGTGCCAACAGGCAGAGATAAGCTCTGGAGCAGATGGGGGGGCAGTGGCTCATAGATTAGCTGGGCGAAGGTGAGGCAGAGCAGCCCATGCAGTCAACCTGAAAGGCATATCAGCAGGAGAAAAAAAGCCCCCCCCCCCCCCACTGTAACTGGTCATGTGATGGTGGTCAGCCAAGGGGGCATGAGGGGTAAGGATCATCCTTTTTCTCCGCTCTTACTGATAACGATGTAGGGCACTGAGTCCCATGTCCAGTGGCTGCAGTCAGCACATCCTGAGATTGCTGCCTGTAATCTCCGCACCCCCTGGGTCGGGCATCTTATTTGTTTAGCTGTCGCCGCCTCCGTGCGCGGCTTCTGTTCACACCTCTAGCCGTTGCCATTTCACAGCAGAGTGTAGTGTCACCGTGCTGGTGTGAAGAGCTAGCTGGCTGCTGGGACACTGCGCCGCTGGGTCCACTTCACTCCTCCTCCTCATCATGCTCCCATCAAGCCGAATGCCGGCCGCCTGAATCTCAGAATGCTGTCTGATTTGTGCGTGCATTGGGTGGGACTGCAGAACAGCCCGGGAACACTGAGGCCTGGCCTCTCTGAAGCACTTTGATGTGGGACACCACTGCTGCCATGACGATGTAGCAACGTGGTGTCGCCATGTCAACCACGGACGTGTGTTTTACGCAAATAGTCCCCCAAGCAATCAGCAGGAATTTAGCATGTGGTAGGACCAGCACACCATCAGCATCCCATGACACAGACGGACTGCCAAACTGATATTGCTGTTTTACTGGCTGATATTAATTGTCAACATCAATCGGCCTAAATGTCTGCCTTGGCTATGGTGCTGGTGCCCATAGGGAGTTCATCTTATGTGACACATCTGTTTTAAGCAGTGTGTTTGAAAAACAGCTTTTGACTGGCCATTTGAATCTGTCTGACCAGTCTGCCCATGAGCAGTTCAACACTTTTCAACAGAAGTACAGGAAAAAAATGGCTGCTCTTCAGCCTGCGTTGGTTTGGTTTCTACTGAACACCTGGATTCCCATGGTATGTCTGGCTCCTCACGTGGTACTGAAGGCAACCCGAATGGATAGGCCCAGTAACCCGAATGGATAGGCACCATTAGCACTCCATGACAGCACACCAGACTGGCACATGACTGACAGGAACCGCAAAAAATTATTTTGTGGGATATGAGAGCGAATGGTAATTTACAGTGTAACACAATGGAGTTAAACGGGCCACGGGGGCACACATAGGGGCTGTCATGGGGATTTCCTTAACCATGAGAGTGTTTGAGCAGCCTGTCTGAAAGGCAGATTACTCAGGGATCAGGGAGGATGGAGAAGCCTCAGCTTCCTAAGGCAGGGAGGGAGGAGTTCAGCAGGAGGCCAAAGGGGCGTGTGCCATGGGGCAGGCTGGGCAGCCCCTGCTGGGATGCGAAAGCAGTGCTGAACACGGAAGAGCTTCACCCTTCTCCCATTGGGTCTTTTACTCAATGCAAGAGCTGCAGAGATGGACAGTGCTTTCCGACTCACCCACCACGTGCTGGGAGAATCCTGGGGATCCTGCCTCACCCACCGCTTGTTGGGAGATTCCTGGGGCTCCTGCCTCACCCTCTGCACCTTCAGGGATTCCTGGAGTTCCTGCCTCACCCACCGCTTGTTGGGAGATTCCTGGGGCTCCTACCTCACCCTCCGCATCTTTGGGGATTCCTGGGGGTCCTACCTCACCCTCCACACCTTTGGGGATTCCTGGGGATCCTGCCTCACCCAGCACTTGTTGGGAGATTCCTGGAGCTCCTGCCTCACCCTCCTCACCTTCGGGGATTCCTGGGGATCCTGCCTCACCCACCGCTTGTTGGGAGATTCCTGGGGATCCTGCCTCACCCTCCGCATCTTTGGGGATTCCTGGGGATCCTACCTCACCCTCCACACCTTTGGGGATTCCTGGGGATCCTACATCACCCTCCGCACCTTTGGGGATTCCTGGGAATCCTGCCTCACCCTCCGCACCTTCAGGGATTCCTGGGGCTCCTGTCTCACCCTCTGCACGTTCGGGGATTCCTGGGGTTCCTGCCTCGCTCACCGTTGCTCGACGGAGCCTGGTAATGAAGCCTTAGTGTAACAGGAAGCCAGTGGGTCCTGAAGTGGGGTGCAAATGAGGGAGCATTTTAAATCACCAAGCTATGCCCATCAAGGAGCCAGGAGGTGCTGGGGAGCAGCAGGAAAGCAGCAGGAAAGCTTGCCGCCACACATCTCTGGAAAATTCAGACAATTGATTGACAAAAAACAGTCATTGTCATTTAGATTTTTTTAACACCCCACCCCCACAAAACAGCATGGTAGTGTTCTGACACTTTGTGTGTGTGTGTTTCTGGGTGTGTGTGTATGTGTACGTGTTCATGCACATGTGTGCATTAGACAGACAGTGAAACTTCCTCAGAAAATAAAAACTAAATAAAACAACCAACCCAGTTACACTCCTCTAGATTAGTAACAGCTAGAGGTAGCAAATTGACTGACAGCATAGGAGCAGTTTTTATCATAATTGGTTTTTCTCCTATGGCGAACAGAATATAATGTAAGAAAATGTATTTTTGAATACCTAAGTATTTTTAAAAGCAAGTACTCCAGTACTTTCACTCAGGAAAAATTTGATTGAATAACTTTCACTTGTATTGGAGTAATATCTGACCAGGAGTACCTATACTTTGACCCAGCAATGGAGTTATGTACTCTGTCTAGCTCTGGTAGCTGTGTTTTTCTTTTGGGTTTTCCCTCCACGATGATGGTGGCATGGACAGAAATACCAGCGGCAGTTCCAGCATCAGTGCTAACATTTGCGGTGCATCATGACACTGATGCGGCGGGTAGGTCACGCCTCACCGGGCCTAGGATACCAGCCCGTTTTTCTGTGGCCTGGATGGGGGCCAGAGTGCAGGCCCACGGGCCTCTGCAAGCCCCCTGGAGCCTATTTTGGACATGCAGTTCTCCTGTATTTTAACCAGCATAGCGGGAATATGGCCAAAACAGCACCCCATCATCCTAGGGAATAAAAGAACCCACATAGGATGGCAGAAAGGGGGGGGGGGGTAAAGATGGAGGTCACCCACATAGCACCCCCATGCTGTGCCAGGACATGTTCTCGGACTTACTGCGCAGGGCATGAGGGGTGACTCGAGTGTGCCTGCGTTACCAGTGGTTAGCTAACATTCTGGTTGCTGACCGTACTGTGACTGCAGTTAAAAACAGGCAGGACATTTCTCCTGGGTAGCAGCTGCAGTTCCTCAGTGAATTATAGTTACATTTAGTGAACTGCTTAATATATCTTCTTGAAAAAGCTGCCCACCTATGCTGTCTATGCTAGTTTATGTTTTGATCCTGTTCCTCACACAATCCAGTCAGTGATCTGCCTGCTGGCATCGCTGTAATTCTCTGCTTTTCTCCTCCATTATCCAGTAGATTCTGAGCAGAGAGTCTTGTGTAAAACTAATCTTTGGTCCGCTGTCACCAATCACTCAGGCTGGCCTGCTGCACAAAGATAAACTCCGCTAATGAGTGCTTTGTCCTGCCGCCGGACGGGATCCCCCACATCATGCTACTTCTTCTGCTTCTTTATTTGTTTTGGTAATGTAACCATGGGAACCACATTTCCTCCGACCCATTGCACCTTTACTAAATGAATCACATCTCACTCTACACCCTTTTCTGAGGAAAGCTAAAAAGTGGACGATGCAGGAGACGCAGTTTGAGCTTCCCGATATGGGGGGGGGGGCTGTGCAGAATTAATAGAGGTCTGGAAAATCCAGAGGTGGCAGCCTGCGGCCGTGTTGGTGAACAGACTCCAGGAGAGGCTGAGATCCTGCCCACTAGCAGATCATCCTAATATCAGCTTGTCAACCACAAGCCACATAGCTCCAGCCACCACCGGGAATCGATGTGTAGACCTGTTGTCTAATGGGAAAGGGAGAATGCCCTGTTTATTCCATCGAAAAACACACACTCGCAAGTAATCAAAGTGGTATACAACGCAGCAGTCAGGACAGATCTCAGATGGAGACAGCAGCGTGGTATCATTTCCAAATGTCACAGGAGAGCGTACTGTGCTTATTTTGATGAAAGAAAACATTGTGAATTATAAATAAATCTGTATGGTGTTGCTTTATCATGTGAACTATACTGTACTCAATGTAATGCTTTCGTGAGTCTAGGAGATCATCCATCCATCTATAAATCTTTGTTGGCACATTTTCGGCTCAGGCCAAGGCCTGAGTTTCCTTTATCATCTGCTTTTAGTGTGGTTAGCTCTGCATGCAGCTATGGCTGTCATCGCCATTTAGTTTTTTTTTTTTTAAATGGACCTGTGACTATCTCTGCATATCTGTGTTCCATACACTTGCATGATTCCAGCAGGTGCCACATCACATGCAGCATTGTGTGAGACAACAGGAGGACCTAAAAGAAAGAAAACGGACTGAGCTGCCTCCCAGCTGTGGCCCCTGCTCATCCAGCATGTTCATGGAGGTCTTTGCTCTGCTTGGCAGGGCGTAGGCGGCCCTCACTGCCTCCCAGCTGTGGCCCCTGCTCATCCAGCATGTTCATGGAGGTCTTTGCTCTGCTTGGCAGGGCGTAGGCGGCCCTCACTGCCTCCCAGCTGTGGCCCCTGCTCATCCAGCATGTTCATGGAGGTCTTTGCTCTGCTTGGCGGGGCGTAGGCGGCCCTCACTGCCTCAAAGCTGACCTGTTTCCTGTCCAGCATGAGCCCTAGTCCTGAGGGTGGGGTGACGGAAGAGCACTGAGGCAACTGGGGGCAACAAGAGGGGAGGCAGAGCAGGAAACCCGCCAGGGGCAGATCTCAGATTCTGGTGCCATGTGGTGGGGTCAAGCGCTCCAGGGCAGGATCGGGAACAATCGAGGTCAGGATCTCTGATTCTGGTATTGTGTGGCTGGGTCAAGCACTCTGGGCCAGGATGGGGAACACTCCAGGTGCAGATCTCTGATTCTGGTATCGTGTGGCAGGGTCGAGCACTCCGGGCCGGGATGGGGAACACTCCAGGTGCAGATCTCTGATTCTGGTATCGTATGGCAGGGTCGAGCGCTCCGGGCCGGGATGGGGAACACTCCAGGTGCAGATCTCTGATTCTGGTATCGTGTGGCAGGGTTTAGCGCTCTGGGCCGGGATGGGGAACACTCCAGGTGCAGATCTCTGATTATAGTGCTATGTGGCAGGGTTAAGTGCTCCGGGCCGGGATGGGGAATAATCCACGTGCAGATCTCTGATTCTGGTATCGTGTGGCAGGGTTAAGCACTCCGGGCCGAGATGGAGAACAATCCAGGTGCAGATCTCTGATTCTGGTATTGTGTGACAGGGTTAAGCGCTGCGGGGCAGGATGGGGAAGACTCCAGGTGCAGATCTCTGATTCTAGCACCGTGTAGCAGGGTCAAGCTGTCCGAGCTGGGATGGGGAATGCTCCAGCAGCAGATTTCTGATTCTGGTGCCTTGACAACAAGGCATGTGAGGTGCTCACAGTCAGCCATGATGAGTACGTCTCACGTGTGGTCTGAGGAGGAACAACCACAAACTGCCAATAGGGTGTTGGGCAGTCAGGACTCATCAATGTAGAATGTGAACAGAGGCTATCATGCGTTGTACAAACCAACTGAAAGGCTGCTGTGGCACAAATGGCAGGTGATTTTGGGCATCACATTTATACAGCACTTTTCAAGACACCCAAAGCACTGTACAGAACCAATGGGGAGCCACTTCCACCACCACTGTGTAGCCCCCACCTGGATGCTGCAATAGCGACCATTCTGCACCAGTATGCTCACCACACAGCAGCTAAGGTGGTGAAGGGGCAGGAGAGAATTCACCAGTTAGGTATAGGGGATGATTAGGAGGTCAGATTTGGAAGGGCCATGGTGGACAGTTTTAGCCAGGACATCGGGTACCACCCCTACTCATTCGAAAGATGCTAACCTGTTGGCCACAGCAACAACCCAGTTTTCCTAGTTGGTCTCCCATCCAAGTACTGGCCAGGCCCAAACCTACTTAGCGTCCGGTGAATTACCTAGTCTGCACTGCAGGTGGTGTGGCTTTTGGCGATGTTTAGGATGGTAACGGGAGTACTGTGTCACAACACACTGCATCAAGCCCTGCCTTGCAAAAAACCATGTGTGTCGCCCATCAGGAAGTACTCAACAGGAAGTGTGCTGAATGTTTCCACTGGAAATGCTAAAAGCAGTTTCATTGCTTCCTGCCAATAAAGGGGTGATGTCATCACATTTACACTGAGAGGCAGTCACTCAGGGTGGTCTATGCTTTTGTGGCTGATAGCAGCAGGTACTGCAGTGATTAAGGACCTGGGTTTTGAGTAATTTGACAGCTCTGGGTATCTAAGTTAGCTTTGCATAGAGGAAGCAGAATAATGGTAATTGGTCGCTAAGTTGTTCTTGGCCAGCTTCACATGGTTTGGTTTTAAAATTCCTTTTTGATTCACCTTTGTAGCAAGTGGTGATGAAAACAAGGTCTACATTGACAAGAAGCATGTTTTCTGACATGGGTGTATGTGCTGCTCTAAGAGGCTCTGAAGACATTGTGGTTGTTGTCCCAGCCTTGGAGTCACTTCACTGTTTCAGCTTATCGATCTTGTAGAGATTGAACACCCAGAAGCGACAGGAAGAGGTTTCTCCGTTTCACTCTTAATCTTAATCTTAGTTTAGATTGATTTCTAAAAAAGTCCCCACAGAAAGATGTGCCCAAAACAATGTAGATAATGGACTTCCAGGCACCTGAGCTGAGGCTTGCTTGTCCCAGAGTCTTCGACACTCTTTGAGTATATTGAAAATGAGTTCTGTTTTTGGTATATTGTCATATTGTAACTTTATTCATCTGTACATTTTGTTTGATTACGTACTTACAGTTACTTCATGTTGAGCAGTGTCCGTGAGGTTTGAGGAAACAGCATGAAGAGGTCACCTCTTAATCTCTGAACCATGTGTCAGTGTCTGACCAGCTCTGATCCATCCTTTCCTGATGCCTCCACCCCCATGGCCTCCACAGAGAGACACAGAACTCCTCCCTGATGAGGCACAATGATAATGGGCCAGGAACCAGTGAACGCATGCACACAGGCACACGCACACACACACAGACATACTCACATGCAGGGAAGCCTACGAGTCTGTGAGTCTGTTCACTCCCTCCCTCCCCCTGTCTCTCACTCTCTGTTGCATTAGTCGCTGTTGTTCTGCACTGGTCTCTTTCTGTTGCATTTGTCTCTCTTGTATTGAACTGGTCTTTCTCTGTTACATTAGTTTCTGTTGTACTGCATCAGTCTCTCTCTGTTGCATTAGTCTCTCTCATATTGCACTTGTCTCTCTCTGTTGCATTAATTTCTGTTTTTCTGCACAGGTTTTAGCTGGGGTGGCTTGTGGAACATGGGCCTCACCCTGGCCTGGTGTGTGGATGTTTTCACAAATTCAAAAAATTGAAATAAAGATGCTAAATAGGAGTGGACCTGCTACAGAGAAAGGCTGGGAGAATGCAGAAGATGAGGGAGATGGTAGGCACAGGGTTAGTGACACAGTGTCGGTGAGGGAGATGGTAGGCACAAGTTTAGCGATACAGTGTCGGTGAGGGAGATGGTAGGCACAGGGTTAGCGACACAGTGTCAGTGAGGGACATGGTAGGCACAAGTTTAGCAATAGAGTGTCGGTGAGGGAGATGGTAAGCACAGGGTTAGTGACACAGTGTCGGTGAGGGAGATGGTAGGCACAAGTTTAGCGATACAGTGTCGGTGAGGGAGAT
>JAODKC010000044.1:448803-463610 GCA_026777985.1 Mormyrops attenuatus
TGACTTTGTCATTGATGGTCACCACACTCCGCCCGTCATTGGCGTGACTTTGTCATTGATGGTCACCACACTCCGCCTGTCTTTGGCGTGACTTTGTCATTGATGGTCACCACACTCTGCCCATGTCATTGGTGTGACTTTGTCATTGATGTTCACCACACTCTCTTCTCCATTGATAGTTTTTACAGAAGAGGCTTTTAGCCACCATTTTGTACAGACAGATGTTGCCCACATGAGGCAAAAGTAGCTCCATAGCCCTGGGATGTGAAAACCTACCTGATGCCTCACTTTGAATTTTTCTCTTTTCCATGTTGTCTCTGTTTTGCAGTGTTCCTGCCCTCCCTGTGAAGAACCTGACATCCTCCGGCCCAGTACACCCAGCCTTGGCAGGTAAGGGGCACACGGGTGTGAAGGGGTGCTGCCTCACTTTCTGATGGACTGTGCCACTGCCATTGGCCGGTGTTTTTCTCTCGCCCTGCTGCAGGTATGACAGGGATCCTGATGTGTGCGGCAGGGCTGCCCGTGTGCCTAACCCGCGCCCCCAAGCCCATCCTGCACCCCCCACCCATCAACAAGAGCGACATGAAGCCAGTGCCGGGAGTCAATGGCATCCGGCGCAAGACCAAGAAGAAACACCTGAGGAGGGGTGAGTGGGCATTAGTGGGGAGTTATGGTTGGAGGGGATTTAGAATCATGGAGGGGGGCGATGGACATGGGAGGAGCCAGACTAGTGTAGATAATGATGCAGGAATGATGCCATTGAGAAGGAGCGTGAGGAGAGACAAAAATAAGCTTAAAAGCCACAGGATGCGATTCATTGGAGTTAGTAGCAGGTCACTCGTGTCGGTGTGTTTCTGTTTGTCTGTGTATCTGTCTGTGTGTGTCTATGTATGTGTATGTGTGTTTCTGTTTGTGTGCGTGTGTCTGTATGTCTGTGTATATGTGTGTATCTGTCTGTGTGTGTCTATATTTGTGTATGTGGTGTATTTGTATGCATGTGTCTGTGTGTATATGTGTGTGTGTGTTTCTGTTTGTGTGTCTGTGTGTTTCTATTTGTGTGTGTGTCTGTGTATGGTGTTTCTGTTTGTGTGCGTGTGTTTGTGTGCATGTGTGTCTGTTTGTGTGTGTGTCTGTGTACGTGTGTTTCTGTTTGTGTGTGTGTCTGTGTGTTTCTGTCTGTGTCTGTGTATCTGTTTGTATGTGTGTATCTCTGTGTGAGTGTGTGTGTCTGTTTGTATATGTGTTTGTACCTGTATTTGGCTCTGTCTGTGTGTGTATGTTTGTGTATTAGTGTGTCTGTGTTTTTGTAATTATTACATTGTGGGGACTGGACTTCTCCACAATGTGATGAAAACATTTTGCAGCCCCCACAAGGAAAACCTAAATTTGATTTTAAAAAAAATCTCTGAATGCAATAAAAAAAACTGAAACTAACAAATATCTTGGGAGTTTGGGTTTTTCTCATAGAAATGAATGGAGCGTCCCCACAAACCTAATCTGTATTTGTGTGTGTGTCTGTGGTAGTGTTGTAGCAGTGAGCCAGCACACTATCCCCTCAGATCTCTTCCATGCTCTCAGCTCTCTTCCATGCTCAGATCTCTTCCATGCTCTCAGCTCTCTTCCATGCTCTCAGATCTCTTCCATGCTCTGAGCTCTCTTCCATGCTCTGAGCTCTCTTCCATGCTCTCAGATCTCTTCCATGCTCTCAGATCTCTTCCATGCTCTGAGCTCTCTTATATGCTCTCAGATCTCTTCCATGCTCTCAGATCTCTTCCATGCTCTCAGCTCTCTTCCATGCTCTCAGATCTCTTCCATGCTCTCAGCTCTCTTCCATGCTCTCAGCTCTCTTCCAGATAGGTACCCTGTGGGCTGTTATCCCAGCCAGCCTGTGAGTTTATGAACTTTGTGTAAAACAGACACACAGACAGTGTATCTCATAGCCGAGGTTAAGCCTCTTAGAACTGTGAGTCATGGGGGCCATGATTGGCTGCTCTGTGTAGCGTGTATCACTGAAGGTGACCCCCCCCCACGACACACCCTGCAAAAGTTGAGGTCCATCTGAGGTGTGTTGTCAGCGACAGGACAGAAACATCAAACTCCATGCTGCTTCCTTTACGAGGAGATGGGATACAGAGGCCTCTCTTACATGGGCCCTGCATCTAACCAAAACCCGCCTTCAGCTCCTCAGCTCATGCCCCCACAATGGAATAAAAACATGATATTTTGATGTTGTGGGGACCACCCATAAGGGCCATAATTTGTGACTACAATTAAAAAACTAAAAATTCTTGTATTTTGTTTGGCTGCTTATGGTAAAGATCTGGACTGGGTAGGGGTTAGGGCTGGTAGAATTAGGGTTTTTCCCATAGAAATGAATGGATGGTCCCCACAGAGATATGAATACAAACATGTATGTGTGTCTGTGTGTCTGACATCAGCCAGTGTTTTCTCCTCCCACAGGTAAAAACCCAGAGGATGTGGTTCGCAGATACACCGAGAAAATCAAAATAATTCCTGACGAGGTGAGCTGAAACATTAGCACTTCTTTGTGGATGTCTGGTTGAGGCCCTCCTCAGGCAGACAGCACCGGGTCAGTAATGTGACAGCACTGGGTCCTCAGCTGGACAACACCATGTTATTATCGTGACAGAGCTGGGCCCTCAAGGGGACAGCCAGGTTCTCAGGCAGACAAAGCGGGGTCAATATCATGATAGGACCAGGTCCTCAGGCAGATAGTGTCGGGTTGGTATCGTAACAGCACCGGGTCCTCAGGTTGACAGTGCAGAGTCGGTATTGTGACAGAGCCAGGTTCTCAAGCAGACAGTTCCAGGTCAGCCTTGTGACAGCACACAGCAGCCTGACAGCCAGCTTAGCTATATGAGATGACACAAATGGCGCACACGTTTTTCTGGGCTGAGGTTCCAGTTACACCCATGCCCACCTGTCCCACTCTGCCTTCCCCAGGACTGCACCATCTGCATGGAGAGGCTGGTGACCTCTTCTGGCTACGACGGCCTGCTGAACCACAAGGGTATCAAGGCTGAGCTAGTGGGCAAGCTGGGCAAGTGCGGCCACATGTACCACCTGCTGTGCCTGGTGGCTATGTACAACAATGGCAACAAGGTGAGCACCAGCGAGCAGGGGAGGACCCCCCAAACCCAGGAGAGGAGCCCCCAAACCCAGGGGAGGGCTCCCCAAACCCAGGGAAGGACCCCCTCAAACCCAGGGGTATCCTAAGTGTCCAGTCATGTCTGGCAGATATCACTCTCTATCATGTTCAGCACTTAAGGGCAAATGTGCTAGGAAGGGTATTATATAGCTCTGGAAAAATTGAGACCACAGCAAAATTTCTCAGTTTATGGGTATGCTTCTGCGTAAACTATACATTTTTTTTGTAAACTTCAACATTCTTCCTTGCTTTATGGGTCTTCAGTGCTGCTTCTACAAACCTGTCCTATCAGGTACACTTCACACCTGCATGTGTCCCTTTCTTTTTGATGGTTGCTTGATGTGGTCCCCCAATTGTTGGATAAGCTGACGGATTTCTGGCATCAGGCAGTCACTTCTCCCCTCTACCCGTCTAGTTTTTGTGTGCTCGCAGTGTCTCCTGCTTCACATTGTTCTTATGTACTGTAGTCTTAGAAATCTTGGGCCTGGAAGCAACCTGCCGCTCATTGTAGCCTTCAGCCAGCAGAAGTAGGACTAAACCAGGATTTAAAAATGCAGATTCTTAAAAAAATGGAGTGGTCTCCTGATTTTTTCCGGAGCTGTATGAAAACAAGCAGCAGCGTGCAGGAGCTTAAGGCCTTGAGCAGGTTTCTGGTTTAAGCCCCAGGAAAGGTCATGTCTCCGCATCCTTGTGGTCACGTCAGTCAGTCTATTAGAGTTAAAGCCAAGGAATGTTTCTTAACCAAAATCAGATTATAATTAGTGTCTCAGGGGTGGCGTTCTATGGAACATCGTCCACTGTGCTGCTGTTATTTTTAATCTTTTGATTGTATAGGTTTGTCATGCCTGGGGGGCGGTATTTTTAATCTCTCTGATTGTATAACTTTAGCATGCCTGGGGGAGGGGCAGCTGGCCTGTGAGGTCTCTTGTTTGCTAGTTCTCCTCTCAGCAGATTCTGCCTTCCACTCCTTCTGTTTTCAAGCTCAGGTTCCATTACACTCTCATAACCCTATCCATGTGAGCCCATTAATGCCCCCCAGCTCTGTGTGGGCATTGACATGTTCTCCACATGCTTCTGCAGGTTACCTCTGTGTGTTCTTTGTTTGTTATTGTGTGTATGGCTGCATGCTCAATCATGATCAGGATGGATGGATGGATGGATGGATGGATGGATGGATGAGTCCAATTGTTGCTGCTGCTTGCCATGCAGCAAATGCTCTAGTGGGGGCACTATGTAATGAGCCTGACATCCTCTCTGCCTCCCCAGGATGGCAGCCTGCAATGCCCCACCTGTAAGGCCATATACGGGGAGAAGACGGGCACCCAGCCTCCCGGGAAGATGGAATACCACGTCATCCCGCACAGTCTGCCAGGCTACCCAGAGTCCAAATCCATCCGCATCGTCTATGACATCCCTGCCGGTATCCAGGTCGGTGACCCACTTTGCTTCATCTGGGGCCAGACCGACAGACATGGGGAGTACAGTTTCTGTCAGGGTTATGTCCATGGCCATGGTTAAACCCCACATCAGAAGACTCCTGGTACCACTTGCCAAGTGCACATTACCAGCCAGCCAACCAGGAGAAGAGAGGGATGATAAATGCTAGAGGGTTACAGGGCTTCATCCTTACCTCCTGAAGGTCGCCATCTGATGGTGGACCAAAGACACAGAGACCCAGAAACACACTGTGCACAAAAGCGCTTAGAAAACCCTGCTCAGCACCTTCCTCGAGCCATACTGAGCACGTCACCCGTCTGGTCTCAGCAGATGGTGCAATGTGCAGTAAGTCAGTAGCATATGAACAAGGTGGTGGTGGCTTAACGGTTAGGGACGTGCACTTGTAACTGAAAGACTGCAGGTTCGAATCTCGACCAGCAAGGCACCAGTGAGGTACCCTGAGCAAGGTACTGCCCCAAGTACGGCTCCCCGGGCACTGAATTAGCTGCCCCCTGCTAAGTCACATTGTCACATATGGGTTAAATACAGAGAATACATTTTGTTGTTGTGTACTGTGTGCTGTAGTGTGTCAACACGAGGCTGTTGGTGGTCTAGTGGTTAGGACGCTTACCTCTGGACCAAGAGATTGTACCTCTGGCACTACCATCACTGGGTCCCTGAGCAAGACCCTTAATCTCAACTTGCTCCAGGGCGACTGTCCCTGAATTGAGATAAATGTAAGGCGCTCTGGATGAGAGTGTCTTATTCTTAAATGTCAACAATGACAATCAATGTCTTAATTCTAAAAGGTGATTTTGATTGAAATGATATTGATCCAAAAAAAGGATTATTTGCTGGAATAAAAAACTCTACCTTGGCTCCAACTGTATTGTCTGAGCAAGCAGCTTGTAGCTTGATCAACTTGAGACACAATGTGAGATATTCCAAAACAGCCGGAGTACCAGAGTGTGACGATAAGGTTTAATGCCCTTGTCCAGGTGGCAGGAGGGCTGCGGGGCATGTTTTATCCTGAATGTTGAGCAGCTATTTAAAAGATGAATGCATCTGTAGTGCTGGCTCACGGACTGTGAGTCAGAGTGGAGCTGTCAGGCGTGTTCGTGTCATGAATGAGGAAGACCACGCCATTTCTCACTGTCCTGCTTGTGCTTTGCCAACCAGACCACTGAGCACCCAAACCCTGGGAAGAAGTTCAGTGCCAGGGGTTTCCCAAGACACTGCTATCTCCCAGACAACGAGAAGGGCAGGAAGGTGAGCTCATCCATCCTGGCATGGGGGGTGGGGGAGGGAGCCATGGATGACATCTGTGAGCTGGACCACAAGAGCAATGACATCAACCCTTCAAGTCCAGCTAAAAGTATGTTTGGCAAGAGCTTTCTAAACAACAGTGTGTAACAGCCTCACCGGGGGGGGACGGGGCTCAGGTGCTGAGGCTGCTGATCATGGCATGGGACCGGCGGCTCATCTTCACCATTGGCACATCCAGCACCACAGGCGAGTCGGACACGGTGGTCTGGAACGAGATCCATCACAAGACCGAGTTTGGCTCCAACCTGACCGGCCACGGATACCCAGACCCCAAGTACCTGGACAACGTGCTGGCAGAGCTGTCTGCCCAGGGCGTGGCTGAGGAGAATCTGAAGGAGTGAGGGTGCAGGAAGGCCCAGCACTGAGGACTCCGTCGACATCGCCCATCAGGGGGCACTATAGGGATGGAAATAAAACAATGAGCATTGTCTTTAATTCCACCTTACATACAAGAATAATATTCAGTGGACATACATGTGAAGGAAATATTTTTGAAAAACAGTAATAATTTTTTTCTAGCGTCTGGCTAAAAAAACATGCATAAGCAGAAGGTTACTGTTGTTCTGTCCGCTTCTTGGATGCGTCAGACTGCGCCGGCATACGGGGCTGATGACATCAAGCTAATTGGGCTTGTTGTGGCGGGAGGGGTAGGTCCTCTGCCTGCTGAGGGACGCGTAGAGATATGAGGACCACTATTCTGGGTGGCCAGCCTGCAGACAGTGACCTTTATTTTATTTTTTTTTGGGGGGGGGGGGGTACAATTCATGGAAATTTACCACGTTTAGAGGATATAAGGAGGCTGATCAGTGTTTCATACGCCTCATTTAGGAAACTATGTGAGATGTATTAGGTTAGCAAGTCTCACTTTTATAACGAGAGAGAGTTTTGATTTCTGCTTAAGCCAAATGTTGAAGCGTTTGAGCCTCTTTCTAAAATTGTTAAACCAGCAAAGCCGATAAAACTAGATCCTGGCAGTTTAACAGGAAGGTCACACCAAAGTAGAGCAAACTGTCAGCACGTATTTCATGCAAAAACCCACCCCGATCTCTCCTCCGGACGTGGTGTCTGGGACTTTGTTTTCTTTGTATATTTGTTTGTCTGTTTTTTTAAGGTTAGTTTTAATATTACAGGAGCAAAGTTGATGCGGTTTAGGGTGATTTTAAGAGGTTACAGCATGCGCGGTTTATGGCTGGGAGAAGGTGTGTTGCAGCATTACTGCCTTTCCCACCATTCATCAGGTACCTGCTATAGCACCTAACAGGCTGTTAAAGCACCATCTGAGAGATGAGCTGTCGCTCTGCCTACTCAGACAGCCCTGGCAGATCCTAGCTATGTTAAACGGCGTGCTGTCTACCTATAGGTGCGTCCTGCTTAGGGTCTTTTACAGGGGAAAGGTTCTTAACGGCATTAATGGCAGCCCTTGCGACGGAATCCTGGGGCGCCCGGGGTTGCGCTTCTACCGGGATGCCTTCGGCGCAGGGCGGCGGGATCGCGCTCTGTGTCCCCAGTGTAGCTGCGATTCCCAGCTCTCGTCTCAGCCTTGCTTTCCTTTTTCAGTTTAGAGAGAGATTCCTTTCGGCTGTGCAGTTCATTCTCGGAAAGGGCGCTCCTCGACTTTACCGAAAACGTTTTTGAATCCGAAAATGGATTAATGTTGTAATTGAGTGCGCGTTTCCCCCGCGTGTCCGCGGATTTTGGGGTAATCCTTTTAAAAATGCTGTTCAATTTCAAACTGAATCATTGTCTTCCTTTGCACTTTGAGACGGCAGACTTTGTTCACTGAGCGTTTCGATTTGAGGAGCTGTCTTGAAATGCATTAGCTAGTTTAGCTCGTTTATTAAAATTTAAGTTTTTAAGATGTCTTGTATTGCTTCTATATAATATATACATTTACATAAAATGTTCTGTCTTAATATTAAAGCTCAATTTGTGTGAGGTAAATTATTTTTTATACTATTCTGTATGACAAAAATCATATATAAAAATATATTATACATTTAAAATCTGGCAAAGGTTTATTTTGTCAGTATGTCAGGGACTGTTAAAACGTATGAAACTGAAACTGTGTAATATTAGCGGATTAGTCTTGATCGCTGCTGTCTGTTACGTCCGTGTTGTAAATGCTCCGTAGGTGACGCCCGGGGTTCGATAAGCGGGCGTAAAAGGGCCGGACACTATGCAGCAGCTCACCCGGCCGCCAACCCTCTCGTGACGGATCATTTACCCTGTAGCCATTCGTTTGGACCCATCCATTGCTCCGTGCTACGTTCATCCTCCGTGGGGAAGCAAAAGCGGGGGCCCGGCTGAACCACGCCACTTGCGGCCCCGAAGAATCGGCTCATCTGTCTGGCTGCCTAAGTGCAGATGCGAGTTTGTACATAAGAGAGCTGCAGTCAGGGGCTGCGTCGGTGCTTTTGCATTCGCCTTGCGTTTAGTTTACGTTTATGGACGTTTCAGGGGTGGTCCAAGAGTCTGCCGAACCTTTTCCACTGGCTAAACGCCTATATACAATGCTTCACGCCGTGACCATTTTTCTTAAACGCGTTCTGTGTTACGAGCGTTTTAAATTGTATTTGATGTAATATTCATGCATTTTAACACATACATTCCATATGATATTTACAATAAATGTTATTGCCAAAAAGTAGCGTTATATGCGTATAACCAAGGAATTTGTCTGGCCTGTTGTGTAACCCAGTTTCACACTGTGCCCCTGTTTGTCTGGCTGTGCAGAGAGTGTGCTTGCTTGCTTGTTTGAGAAGCCTCTACCTGTACCGTGCATTGTATATGGAGTAACTGATATGCTCCGTGGCGCAGGTGTCTTTTGGGAAGGTGAGTGTCTGTGTGATTGAGCGTGTCTGTGTGTGTGAGTGAGCATGCCTGTGAGTGTGAGCATGTCTGTGTGTGAGCATGCCTGTGAGTGAGCATGTCTGTGTGTGAGCATGTCTGTGTGAGTGAGCATGTCTGTGTGTGTGAGTGTGTCTGTGCGAGCATGTCTGTGTTTGAGTGAGCGTGTCTGTGTGTGAGCGTGTCTGTGTGTGAGCATGTCTGTGTGTGTGAGTGTGTCTGTGCGAGCATGTCTGTGTTTGAGTGAGCGTGTCTGTGTGAGTGAGCGTGTCTGTGTGTGAGTGAGCGTGTCTGTGTGTGAGCATGTCTGTGTGTGAGTGAGTGTGTATGTGAGCGTGCCTGTGTGAGTAAGTGAACCTGTCTCTGTGTGAGCATGTCTGTGTGTGTGATTGAGTATGTCTGTGTGAGTAAGTGAGCATGTCTGTGTCTGTGAGGGAAAGTGGGTCACCGTCTAAGTGAGTGTGTCTGTGTGAGCAATGTCTCTGTGAGCGTGTCTGTGTGAGTAAGTGAGCGTGTCTGTGTGAGTGTGTCTCTGGGAGTACGTCTGTGTGACTTTGTGAGCATGTCTGTGTGAGTGTGTCTCTGTGAGTACGTCTCTATGAGTGTGTCTCTGTGAGTCTGTGTGTGAGTGAGTGAGCATGTCTGCGTGTTTGTGTGTGCGAGTTTGTGAGCATGTCTCTATGAGTGTGTCTCTATGAGTACGTCTGTGTGAGTTTGTGAGCATGTCTGTGTGTGTGTCTGTGAGTACTTCTGTGTGAGTTTGTGAGTGTGTCTCTGGGAGTACGTCTGTGTGAGTTTGTGAGCGTGTCTGTGTGTGTGTCTGTGAGTACGTCTGTGTGAGTTTGTGTGTCTGTGTGAGTGTGTCTCTGGGAGTACGTCTGTGTGAGTTTGTGAGCGTGTCTGTGTGAGTGTGTCTCTATGAGTACGTGTGTGAGTTTGTGAGTGTGTCTCTGGGAGTACGTCTGTGTGAGTTTGTGAGCGTGTCTGTGTGAGTGTGTCTCTATGAGTACGTCTGTGAGTTTGTGAGCGTGTCTGTGTGAGTGTGTCTCTATGAGTACGTCTGTGTGAGTTTGTGAGCGTGTCTGTGTGAGTGTGTCTGTGAGTACGTCTGTGTGAGTTTGTGAGCGTGTCTCTGTGAGTGTGAGTCTGTGAGTGAGTGAGCGTGTCTGCATGAGTGTGTCTCTGGGATTGCGTCTGTGTGAGTTTGTGAGCGTGTCTGTGTGAGTGTGCGTGCTATTTTTGTGTTTGCAAGTTCTTAGTACTCTGAGACATTGGGTTACTTGAGGGGTAATGCACGTTACCAGTGTGGTAGCATGAAACTAGAGACAATTACTAAGCTTCTTTAAAATCAATATATATAAAAATGAAAAACTATCTGAGTGGTAGATTTCAGTGAAGGTGTGCTTATGCTGCGTGATCCTGGTCTCTGCCTGGGAGACCCCGCGCTCCTTAATGTGCCCCGTTGGCTTTTTTAAGGTTGCCCTGACAAACACCTGCAGGAAGCTGAGGCAGGGCCGCCTGCCGCTTCTCTTTTGACACTTTTCTCCATGTTTCACCCGCAGCTTTCATGGTGAATATCTGACATTTTTGTTTTTGAAAGTTTCTGATTTTCCCAATCAAGACAATGTCGAGGTCAAGCTGCCCTTCCTGCATCCTCTTTGTTCGTTGTGACTGTAACTAGATCGGAGTTTAAAGATCGTAATATATATTTTAAAATATAAACTACTCTTATTTTAAAGAAATACTGTCAAGATTTAGAAACATTTCCAGAATCACCAAGGGCTTCTTATTCTATTGGTCTTTAATGAATCATGTTGAGCTTCTTGCATGTTTGTATTTCTCGTGCAATAAATGTTCCCTTCAGTCAAAGGGTTTGTTGGACTCTCTCTACCCTTTTCTTTTTTTCATCCCTACTTCCTCCTGTTCTATAACTGCTTATTACGTCCACCCCCAACCCCCCGCCCCACCCCCCCCAGGTCCCTCTGTCCCACAAAAGATACACAGGCCTGGTCTGCTGTGACATCTGCCAGAGCAGCATAAAGGCTGTGGAAGAAACTTGTCTTTTAACAGGAGTAAAAATGTATACATTTATGTTTATTTAAATATAAGCATGTACATCGTGCATCTTATAAAGTGCTGAAGTCTCCCCCAGTGCGTGATACTGCTCACACCTGTGCCTGGGCATTCACCAGAAGCTCAGCCCGGCCTCCCGCGTGTTAATGAGGAGGCCAGGCAGATGCCCTCTTTAGCATGTTAATTAGCGGTCATGGGCAGCACACGTTCTGTTTGCACACTCTGCTGGGTGGGGCTGCCTTGTCATTCTTCATGCTCGGTGGGAGACGACGCGGAGTTGGGAATGCGCACACGTGAACACACATGTACTGTTCACCCTCCACCTTCCCAAGACAGGATCCCTCAGCATCCAGTGTGTGTTTGGCACAACCTCATCGTTCACAGTATCGTATGACACCTAGCTTTACTGTTAGTGGGGCAAATTTGATAGGGCTTATGGCGGCTGACAGCAATGGCACTGTTAGAGGCTCTGAAGACCCATGCTGGAGGCATAGATCTTGCTGCAGCTGGGACAGGAGAGGCTCAAATCAGGTGGCTGAGGTGTGTGCACCGTGCCGCCCCTCCCTACACGCAGGACATGCGCATCGCTGCCGTGAGGCGCGCGTAGAGTTGGGAATGCGCACACGTGAACACACATGTACTGTTCACCCTCCACCTTCCCAAGACAGGATCCCTCAGCATCCAGTGTGTGTTTGGGGTTCCAACCATGGCACAACCTCATCGTTCACAGTATCGTATGACACCTTCAGGTGCTTCCAGCCCATCCCAGCAGCACTGGTAGCATCACAGAGACATTGTGCTCTACAGCTTATACCAGCAAGCACAGGGCATAAATAGCTTTACTGTTAGCCAGGACATTACTGTTAGCATTACTGTTAGCCAGGACATTACTGTTAGCATTACTGTTAGCCAGGACATTACTATTAGCATTACTGTTAGCTAGGACATTACTGTTAGCATTACTGTTAGCTAGGACATTACTGTTAGCTTTACTGTTAGCGGGACATTACTGTTAGCTTTACTGTTAGCCAGGACATTACTGTTAGCTTTACTGTTAGCTAGGACATTACTGCTAGCTTTACTGTTAGCCAGGACATTACTGTTAGCTTTACTGTTAGCCAGGACATTACTGTTAGCTTTACTGTTAGCCAGGACATTACTGCTAGCTTTACTGTTAGTGGGGCAAATTTGATAGGGCTTATGGCGGCTGACAGCAATGGCACTGTTAGAGGCTCTGAAGACCCATGCTGGAGGCATAGATCTTGCTGCAGCTGGGACAGGAGAGGCTCAAATCAGGTGGCTGAGGTGTGTGCACCGTGCCGCCCCTCCCTACACGCAGGACATGCGCATCGCTGCCGTGAGGCGCGCGTAGAGCACCAAGTCAGCCCAAGGCAGGAGAGAAAGAAACAGAAGGTTGTAAACCTAAATCGCATTTTGTGATAGTCATTTTACATTTACATTTACCGCATTTTGCAGACACTCTTTTCCAGAGCGACTTACAACAAGTGCTTAGTAGTCTATGACTGTTCTACAATTTATAAGCTAGACGTAAAATCAACAGCTGTCATCAAGATCAAATTACCACTAAGAACATTGTATAAAAGTTGTTAGGAAAGAGTGCACAGGAAAAGGAAAATTTGTTAGTGGATTTTTTTTACTCATTTTTTTTTTTGTAATGGGAGGGGTGGGCTCAAAATAAAATTCTGCGTAGGGCCCCAATTTGGCCAGGGGCGGCACTGTGTGTGCAGCAGAATGATGCTGCTTCTGGCACAGTCCTTTCCAGAGTTATGGCCACTTTTTTCACTAGATGATTGACCCTTTATTGGTATAAGGAACACCATGTAGGTTTATCAGCTGCAACCTTCTCCATGTCCCCCAGCAAAATGTAACATCTTCAGCGTTACTTTCAGTTAGTCTTTGTGTATGTTTTGGCTAACGAGACCTGGGTCAGCGATGAGGTGGACCCATTACAGCAGGGGTGTCAAGCTGCAGTCCTGGAGGGCCGGAGCCCTGGTTAGCTTAGTTCTTTCCCTGTTCCACCACAAATGTTTCAGCTCAAGAGCTGTGTGGTAATTAGTACAAGGAGTTGAATCAGGTGTGTTAAATGAAGGGAAACCCAAAAATGTGCAGGGCTCCGGCCCCCCAGGACTGGAGTTTGACACCCCTGAATTACAGGATGTACTGACTCACATCAACACTCTGAGGGTGACACTGAGTCAGTAGATCCGTGTATCTTTGGGAGGGAATCAGAGGAAACCAGAGAGACGGCATTTTAACCAGGGATGGCAGTACGGTAACATCCACTTCATAACACAATATCTCAACCATGATAATAATGCTGCTATATTTCACTCACTGGAGGTCTGTCTCATGTGTGGTGGAGCGAGCTGCCAAACCACATCCGGCCTTCAGAAACACATGAAGACCCCTGTGTCCTGGGAACTCCCCCTCTAACCCCACCCCTCTCTATCTCCCCTGGATGGTCTTTCATGGTCGCTGAATGCAGTCGGTGTTGTACTTTATCTTTTGACTGCATTGCCCCATTAGTTTCTTGCTATGTTTGAGATGCATTTTGTAGCTCTTGCTCTGATACTGCCCACACCTGTGCCTGGGTATTCATCGGAAGCTCAGCCTAGTCGCCCTTATGCCTAGTCGACTCCTCGACAGCCGTATGTTTGTAATGTACCCTTTGGCACACTTGTATGTTGCTTTGAATAAAAGTGTCTGCTAAATAAAAAAATGTAAATGTTAATGTAAACATTTACTTCTGGCCAACTCTGGCACACAAGATATATAGTGAGGCATTTTCTGGCTTTGTTGGTTAGGATTCAAATCTCATGGTTGGTGGAGTGATGTTCCAGGGACTGGCTGACCCTGCTCTCTTGAATGCACATCACTTTGGGTATAAATGTTTGCCAATGTAAAATGTGATATTCATTCCAGGAAGTTTCTAACCTGCAGGATTTCAAGTAAGAAACAGTATCACAGTGTAGCACAGTGCAGCTCACAGCAGCCAAGCAAACTGGTGTTTTTCACATGAGGCTTGTTCACATAAACAATTCAAAGTTATTCAAAGTTGGACAATTTTCAAGTGTCACCCCAAAGGTGTAGAGAGCTAGTTCCTAGCATCACGTCATGCCAAACAGCCATCACTGCTTTCCAGGGCAGTGACGCTACTTTGTAAGTTATGTTTAGTGACGCTACACAAATGCCTCTGAATTCTGCTGTATAGGCAGTATAACTAATGTTAGGTTCATAGTGTAATACATAGCAGAGCTGTGGGAGGCCTGATGTGAGCAAAACATGGGGAAATGATTAATGTCAAACGGCCAAATGAAGGTAGCCTTTTGCAGCAATGAGTAATATCTCATATTGCATAGAAAGAAATGCGTATCTCTTCATGTCTGTTGGTGTCTGTCTGTAGGCCTCAGGTGTCGGTGTCTGTCTGTAGGCCTCAGGTGTCAGTGTCTATCATTAGGCCTCAGGTGTCGGTGTCTGTCTGTAGGCGTCGGCCTCAGGTGTCAGTGTCTATCATTAGGCCTCAGGTGTCAGTGTCTATCATTAGGCCTCAGGTGTCAGTGTCTATCATTAGGCCTCAGGTGTCGTGTCTGTCTGTAGGCCTCAGGTGTCAGTGTCTATCATTAGGCCTCAGGTGTCGGTGTCTGTCTGTAGGCCTCAGGTGTTGGTGTCTGTCTGTAGGCGTCAGCCTCAGGTGTCAGTGTCTATCATTAGGCCTCAGGTGTCAGTGTCTATCATTAGGCCTCAGGTTTTGGTGTCAGTGTCTATCATTAGGCCTCGGGTGTTGGTGTCTGTCTGTAGGCGTCAGCCTCAGGTGTCAGTGTCTATCATTAGGCTTCAGGTGTTGGTGTCTGTCTGTAGGTGGTGTTGCTGCAATTTTTCAGTCTAACCTTGGAGTGTCTGAGAAATGTAGTTTTAGCTTCAGCACATTTGAAAC
>JAODKC010000044.1:499598-516770 GCA_026777985.1 Mormyrops attenuatus
GGCGTGGTCATGCAGCTGCCTTTTAGGTGTGAGACCACGACGGGGAAATGCGCGTGAGGCTGGCGTGGTCATGCAGCTGCCTTTTAGGTGTGAGACCACGACGGGGAAATGCGCGTGAGGCTGGCGTGGTCATGCAGCTGCCTTTTAGGTGTGAGACCACGACGGGGAAATGCGCGTGAGGCTGGCGTGGTCATGCAGCCATACAGTATACTATTTACTAAGAAAGCACAAGATAAGCTCATAATTTGACAGACTGGATAGGCACAGCTTCACTGGGTGATTATAAAAACATGTTATATTCCATAACTATCCAATCTACTGTAGATGGTGATAAGAAATACACTTAAGTCTATAAGCTTAACGAGGCAGAAAAAGTTTCGTTTCACTGAAGTTCCTTTTATCAACCTAAGGGTGGTGCTGTTTTACATAATACAGTCAGACATTTTTGAACAGCAGCATCATTTTGGGTTGGTTGCGATCATACATTGGCATTAAAGTTATATATGCCATGTATGTTTTATTTTCTTCTTTTCTGGTGAAGCTCCGACTTGCCTGGTGTCTTAAAGAAACCTGCCCTGGTTCACACTCCTGTCAGCAGCATCCAGGGTTATACGGGCCAAACTGTGTACAGAACCGTGCTCAGCAAACAGAACGACGTCTGAGAAATGTGCAATGGCAATATACTCAGAGTTATAAATACATTATGACTTCTTAACAGGTACTATTAGGATGTGAGACGATAGTAATTTACATTATTATTAGATGGTAGTAAATTTATATGAGAGATAATGTGTGAAAGTAAGGTATTTTAATATCACCCATGAGAAAATGAGAAGCTAATTAGCATGAGGTTCTGATCAGTATCACCTCCCGCAGGATCACGGTGCTCATGCTGATTCTGTCTTTATTTGTGAATTCTTTGATGGCTGAATAGTCCAATCCTGGACCCACAAGTTCAGTGTAGGTGGGACATGTGTATGTGGGGGTAGTGATAGTAACAACCATGGGTGTGTTCCTCCTGAGTCTCCTTCGCTGTCTCCCGGCTGTCCTTTCCTCCTCATGCATACCAAGGTTGTGTTCCTCCTGAGTCTCCTTCGCTGTCTCCCAGCTGTCCTATCCTTCTCATGCATACCATGGGTGTGTTCCTCCTGAGTCTCCTTCGCTGTCACCCAGCTGTCCTTTCCTCACCATGCATACCAAGGTTGTGTTCCTCCTGTCTCCTTCGCTGTCTCCCGGCTGTCCTTTCCTCCTCATGCATACCAAAGTTGTGTTCCTCCTGAGTCTCCTTCGCTGTCTCCCAGCTGTCCTTTCCTCCTCATGCATATCAAGGTTGTGTTCCTCCTGAGTCTCCTTCGCTGTCTCCTGGCTGATATATCCCTACTGTTGCCATAATTGGCCTTATCAATCATGTTCTTGTAAACAGTGACAATACTTGCATCGCTCCATTGCAGTGGGATGTTCTCATCTGCCCAGATTGGTGATATATTACTGTAGGGTCCCTGTACAGAGGTAGCCTCCCTGCTTTAGCAGCTCTGCAGGAGTTTTGTCAGTACGAGGGAAATTGTTTTTAAGAGAACAGATAGCTGACAAACCTTCAAGGAATGTTGGGTCCACATGAGAATTACATCAGAGTTTCCCGAAGCCTTCTTAACACTCTGTCGTTCATATGTTAAAAGCTACGGGAAACTCACCCCTGGTACTTCAAGACTGTTAAACCATCTGCTTTTTTCAGAGGATCGGTGCAGCAATTTGTTGGGTCGTATATACTGTAATTCTGACACCCTTTGAAAAGTTATGCATGTCATTTTTATCAGCAAATGACTGGATTTCCTGTGCCACGTTCTATATGGTGCACCACGTTCTATATGGTGCAAATAGTCATCTGTACTTCCTGTCGTGCTTTCTGCTATTGCTGCCTAGTGTTGCTGGATGAGGGGTTGTTTAGGGTTGCCCAGTGTGCTATATGCACCTTCTTCGGCAAGTTACGGATGGTATCTGAGTTGTTGTCAAGCCAGTCTTGGTGGTTCTTGCTCCTATAGCCGATAGTCTGGGCTGCTGCCTCACACACAGCCGGGCTAATAGAGGTCCACTTCTGGTCCATGGTGTTCTCAGTGCTCTAAGAGAGCTTCATCAGTTTTCCAGCAAGGGAGTAACGAAATTCTTGCATCAATGTTTCCCAGGCGAGTGCAATCTAGTCACTTCCCGTTGGGCCCTTGTATTCACAAGGGGGACCCACTTGGACCTTACTTATAATAATATGGTGGCCTGTCCAGTCTTTTGCACCCCTCATGGCACGGATGATGAGAACATCTTTGATGTCACTGCATCTCACTATGACATAATCAATCAAGTGCCAATGTTTGGAGCAAGGGTGCATCCATGACATCTTAAATTTAGCCTTCTGCTAGAAAATGGGGTTGGTTATAATCAGGTTGTGCTCAGAGCAGAAGGTAAGTCATCTCATGCCATTTGAGTACACCTGAGCAATGCCATGTCTGTCAGGCACTCCACTCCATATCCAGTGGCATGGGTGGGCCCAGGATGACCAGCCCCCCGTCTTAGCTGCAGGAGGCTGCTGGGTCCTTTGTCTGTCAAGGCTGGCCTGTCGTGCACCACCAACATGTCGCTTTTCTGTCAGGGTGTGCTCCCTTAACCTTAGTAGACAATAGACACAAGACAGTGGGGCTATTTGCCCATAGTTGGGGTAGTGGTTGATGGGCATCAGGGCGTGTCCACACAGTGGTAGGCCTGCATGCCACATCTCTGGGACCCACTGCTGCTCCGAGAACCCCTGCAATTTAGCCTGGAACCGCAAAGTACCCAGTTACCATGTGTGGCCACAAGGAGGCACTGCAAAAGCTTTGGTGATGGCAATGCTCTGTACTAGCAGTAGGTGAGACTTACGCACTCAGCTCCTCTTCTCACCCTTCCCGACTACAAAGTACATGGTATAATGACCAACTGCACCATCCCAACTCATGAAGTGCAAGACCAACTAGACTTTCCTGACCCATAAAGCACATGAGCAACTGCACCTTCCCGACCCATGAAGCACATGACCAACCGGACCTTCCCAATCATGAAGCACATGACCCACAAACCACACATTTAACTCCACCTTCCCATTCAGGTAGCACATGGCCACTCACTTTTCCCGACCATGAAGTTACCCAGACCTTCCCAACCACAAAGCACATGATTACACCTAATAATCACAATAAAATACCACCAAAAACACGGGATTCTAACCACCTGCATTCTCAGTAGGGGATTTAGACTACCCTCCTTGGTCTCTGTGGAGGACGACACTCTCTGGTCCTCATGCAAGGGAACACGCACCCCTGTCACACATGCACCCAAACCCAGTGTTCTCTGATGGACTCAGGCCCCAGAGTATTCAGGGAAGCGACCCCCTGTCGACATTGACGAAGAAGGGACCTGAACCCTCCTTCTACTCTATTAATCTTAGCGGGCACCAGTTAGCTGATAAATATGGTGGCAGTGAGGAGAGGGCAACCATGCCAGGCTTACGGCACCTGTCAGAGCTAAACAGTAATGGCACAGATCCGCCATATGACTCCCAGCAGGTAAGAACCCCCGAGTGGGCTAGGCCAGGCCAACAGGCCACACCCATCTGGCTGTGGTCAACATAATCTCCGGATTCATACGACAGGAGACATGGGATCCCACGCCCATGTCTGAAAGCAATATTCCATGTAGTACTGCAACAATATGACACCTGTGTATCCCAATATCGCGGCCTTTTTGTATAAACTAGTTTAATTCTTATTCATTTATTTAGTCACATGAAATATGTTTTGTCATTTTTTTGACTTTGTAACATGGTTTGTATGAATATTACCCTATGCACTGTTTTAGCACAGGGCTCTTACAGTAATAGACAAGTTTTATAATCATTATTAAAGGATTAAATGTGACAAGAGGTAAGGAATAACCCACGATGGGGCACCAACCCATCACAGGGAAACATTAAATGTAATGAATATTTCATGTGATGATAACAGTAGCATATTTGCTTGTGTCATGGAAATCAATATGTCATCATTGATACAGAAGAACACTAACGACAGAGAGTATTTTTTATCATCGTCATACCATTGGGTCTCCTTCACCTTCAAACATTTGGTCTTTGATCTTTAACACACACACACACACACACACACACACACACAAAAAAATTGTCTCCTCACAGGTGTGGTTGACCTCACGCATGTTCAGATAGTCCAGGAAGGGCACCACCAGGCCTTGGCCTAGGTAGATCTTCACCAGTGTCATAGCCACATCTTGCCGGCTCTCCGCCATGGTCACCTCCTCCAGCATGGTCAGCGGACTCACATCATCCACCTGGGCGGACAGTGCTCAGAGAATGGATGCCAGACACAGACCTCCATAAGCCAAACTGGTGCCCATATCACACACTAATATCTGATCCCCTGTAACATGCTTGGACAAGCCAAACAAGCCAAAAAGCTAAGGAGAAAACAGCACCGTCTCGGTCTGCCTGATACTGAGCGCACTTCTGCTAAGACTCTGGTCTTTTGTCGCTCTAATAATGGGCGGGCAAATCCCAAGAGAGTGCCTTAAACTGCAACAGTGCTTGCTGAGAGGAAGCTGGCTGTGACCGGGTGCCTCAGGAAAGCTTTGCGGCCACAAGGACATCGCGTACTGTCCAGGTTGGGGAAGGAGCAACTAGAAGGGATGATGGTGATGGAGCCAGGTGACTTGCCTCCGTAGGTGAAATGACCGACTCCACCAGTAGGTCCATCAGGGGTTGGTAGCACATGGAGGGCAGGATCTGGTCCTCAATGAGGCGAACTTTCAGCCGCACGGCACCCAGCTTGCTCCTACTGGGGAGGCATTAGGCAGAGAGTATGGACAGCATGGCAGGATCAGGAGTGAGTGAATGAGCAGGGTGAATCTAACACTCTCTGCCATGTAATGATATTCTTATCTGGGCTATTGGGACTGAAAAGAAAAGGATTATCAAAGCTTATTTTCACTAATGATTTCTGCAGATCACAATAGCCTATGCTATCATTGATCTATGAGACTCATTAGCTCAGAAAAAGAACCGTTGGATATGCTTATGTGGTTTGGCCTCCAAAACAGCCACCCTGCCCCCCCCCCCCCGCACACCCCCAAACATGAGTCACTCAGTAGTAAACCCCCCACAAGTGGCTGATTGCTACATTAGTGGTGGTTTGTGAGACCCATGACAGCCCTCTGGTGGGAGTTCAAAGCAGACAAGCCCACCATGACTCCCCCTGGCTTATCCTTGCTTGCTTAGTGGCTGATGGCCGTGGCCTCACCCTGCGTCCTCCTCGGCGTTTCTTAGGGGCATCAGGCGGAACCAGCCCTTCAGCAGCGGGCTCTTCATCAAGCAGGCTAGGGAAATCTCCACCTGCCGGACACACTCATGTCAGGCTTCACAATCATGCAGTAGAGAACCTCTACTTCAGTTCATACCAAGAGCTAAAAACCTTCGAATGCATATAAACATGACATGTTCAGACTGACACAGGATTAAAACACATTGGCCATCAGGATGAATTTCTGTGATTCTGCTCTTAATGTATTTATTTTATGTATTTAGTATTGCTGCTAAATCTTTGTTTAGTTCTCAGGCACCCTTGACCCCAAATATAATATGAACCTCTTGCGATTAAACTCACAGTAGGCCACCTCTGCTTGCGCTAAATGTAACAATGTTCCCTGCCGAGGGCCCTTTCCTCGCATGCTCCAAGCCATCTGGCACACACCTTTCCCAGGAAGTCATTCTTGCCCACCATGTCCCAGTCCCAGATCTCCAGGATCAGGCTGCCCCCTTCAGTGAGCTCCCTTGGCTCCAGCTCAAGCTCCAGCTGCTCCCCCCAGTGCGGAAAGCGCGTCTTCTTGATGATCTGACACAGACAGAGGGGTGACATCGAATACAGTGCTGCAAAAATATCTACAGCACCTGAGATCATGCAAGAGTGGAAAGGAAATAAGATCTTACCAAGTTCTACAGTCTCAGTTAGTGGGCATGTGGGGTTAGTGAGGATGTGGGGTTAGTGGGCAAGTGAGGTTAGTGAGGATGTGGGGTAAGTGAAGATGTGGGGTTAGTGAGGATGTGGGGTTAGTGAGGATGTGGGGTAAGAGGATGTGGGGGTAGTAAGGATGTGGGGGTTAGTGAGGATGTGGGGTTAGTGGGCATGTGAGGTTAGTGAGGATGTGAGGTTAGTGAGGATGTGGGGTAAGTAAAGATGTGGGGTTAGTGGGCAAGTGAGGTTAGTAAGGATGTGAGGTTAGCGAGGATGTGAGGTTAGCGAGGATGTGGGGGTAGTGAGGATGTGGGGTAAGTGAAGATGTGGAGTAAGTGAAGATGTGGGGCAAGAGAGGTTTGGGGTTCGTGGGGATGTGGAGCTGGTGGGGGTTTGAGGTTCAGGTTGGAGAAGTGTGGTTAGTAGGGATGTGGGGCTCATGGGGATGTGGGGTTTGTGGGGATGTAAATTTACTAATGCAGATAGCAGTGTGTGCTACTTGTTGTTGTAATAACTTTAACCTAAAGCTTTTTGACTGCACTATTAATTGAATGTAACAGGTGTAACACAGTTGTTGTGACAGCTTCATTAGAATCACTTACCAGGCTCAAAACTCAATGATAAAACACAAGAGATGCTGTGTCACCCTTTTTTGAAGTATTTGCTTTGTTAAGCAGAATAAAAATGAAACCGATATACTGCTCTTACGTTCACAGTGTATAACAGAGCACATCATGAGTCCGGCACCAATAATAGTTTAAACTGACACAAACATTTCTTTTAACAGGTATAGAAAATGGTGGCGATTTAATTATCAATTAATCGATTTGATTAGTATTTTTCAAATTTACCTCGTTTCCAACAACATGGAGCTGGTGCTGGTGCTGGGCTGGTTCTCACTTTGTGCCTTTTGAGAACCACCCTGCATTTCCACCGGTTAAAAAAAAAAACCGAACAGAAATGTTACGTAGGCGGAAGGGAAAGTAAGGTAAAGATTAATCTATATTTTGTTTTTTGGATTTATTTTGCCGAACCAAAAAAAAAGTTTCCAGAGTACGACTCCTTACGCTCTGTCTCTATTGCCCGTATCCAGTGTTGTCTCTGTAAAGACGGTTTTACCGCTGTCCTTGTAAGGGTCGCACAATAAAATATTCTGCTAAAAACTAAACTTTGCAGTCCAACTCATGATCTCTTCAACACTCGAAAGCCACAATATTTTATTAATTAATAAATAAATATTCTGTGACATATTCATACTTGTTAAACATAATTTATACTTTATAATTAAATCGGGAGAGCAGATCGATCTTCCATTTTTCACAGAATAAAAAAATACAACGTAACGTTAGATCCATACATCCATCCCCACTGGGGTCACTGGAGCCTATCCCAAGGCCAATGGGTACAGGCAGGAACCAACCCTCAACCTGCTCTTTGTAGAGTAAGCTGTCCACGAAGGACAGCCACCTGTTGAGGCGCCCAGAAAGCTGGGGGTTAAGGGCCTTGATCAAGGACCCACAGACATACTGAGGCTGGGTTCGAACTGGCGACCTTCTAATTACAGACACACAGGCTTAGTCCACTGAGCTACACGCTGCCTCCAAATATTTAATGTAAAATACAGTCGATACTATTTTAAGATGTTTTATGACATTTTGTTTCCGTAAATGCTCCCCTATCTGTGTGTGTTAGTTTATTTTTGCTTGCTGTTTTACTGCTGTCCTTTAAAGGATCATGCGATAATGCTAATAATGCTAAAAACTGCTAAAAACTGAACTTTGCTGTCCACGTCATGATTTCTTCGCCACTCAAATGGCAGAATATTTTATTTATTTGACCTACGACATATTTATACTTTATTATTAAATCTGCCCAGCAGATCAATCTTTTGTTTTTCTCAGAATAAAAAAATGACGTAACCTGATTCTGCTAATAAGCTAGCAAGTTGCTTCACTGCCAGCACCGCTGTTATTAGACTATAATAACGGTTACCGTATCAGTTACGGATTGATTTTCTGGGTATACAGAAGGTTTGGATGCCATAGCCCATCTCACTTTCGTTGACGTTACGGTGCCACATTCTGAACCCAGCTTTTCTGTGGTGCCATGCTGGAGCCATTTTTTTCTGGCCCAGGGCCATTTTTTTGCGGTGGAAACGCATGGAACCAGTGCCAGATTGGGAAAATGTCTGGCATCGGCACCATGCTTGTGGAAACGAGACTATTGTGCAATTCATTCAGGCAATAGCTAATGGAAACAGAAATGTTAAGTAACGATAATGTCAGCTGTAACTGAAAGGGCACAAAAAGATGGCCATAGAGTTTGGCAGTCAAACAGCTTAGTGCTTAAGGCCAGGCCTTTTACACAAAGGCTGTCCCGCACCTTTATGCTTCTTCTTTATGCTCCTCAAAATACTTTTTTTTAAATTAAATGGAAGTATTATCTTTCTGCTACTGAGCACCATGGCCATTTCAATTGAACCGATTGACAATCGTTCTATTCACCACTTTGCCAAGGTGAAGATAATATGACTGGAAGTTTCCTGGCCATCTAGTACACAGCCTGATGACGGTGTGTCACTAGGTCCTGGCCCCGTGTAATGCCCCAGTACCGATGAACACTGCCGTCCCACCTTCATGGCCACTGGAGCTTACATCCTCCAGAAGGGGACAGTGCACTCCCCAGCGTGTGACTGTTGCCCATGCTCACCGAGGTCTCAGCACTGTGGTTGTTGAAAAGGACCCTGGCAAATGGGTCAGAAGTTCCAGAAATATCTCGAGGAGCCAGGTCCCTGGAGGGCAGAAGGAGGGGTGCACTGAGGATGGTCCTGATTGGTGATTTCTCTGAACAGGCTTCCTGTGTCACGACCCTAACCCCCTAACCTTAACCCCAATCACCACTGCCCAGTTACTGCTGCCCAGTCACCAATACCTAATCAATCACCACTGCCCAGTTACTGCTGCCCAGTCACCAATACCTAATCAATCACCACTGCCCAACCAATCACTGCAGTCCAATCAATGCTGCCCAATCAATCACTGCTGCCCAATCACCACTGCCCAATTACTGCTGCCCAAACACCACTGCCCAGTTACTGCTACCCAATCACCACTGCCCAGTTACTGATACCCAATCACCACTACCCAATTACTGCTGACCAGTCACCAATACCTAATCAATCACTGCTGCCCAACCAATCACTGCAGTCCAGTCAATGCTGCCCAATCAATCACTGGCCAGTTACTGCTGCCCAATCACCACTGCCCAGTTACTGCTACCCAATCACCACTGCCCAATTACTGCTGACCAGTCACCAATACCTAATCAAGTAGCGCTGCCCAACCAATCACTGCAGCCCAGTCACTGCTGCCCAATCAATAACTGCTGCCCAATCATTTACCGCTGCCCAACCAATCACTGGAGCTCAGTGACTACTGCCCAATCAATAACTGCTGCCCAATCAGGTACCAACAACTATCTAAATCACCACTGTTCAACCACCTCCAAGCAGTCCCATTCCAGATGAAGGGATCTCACAGGAATTCCAAAGGAATGTGGTCTGTCACTTTATCAGAGGTGAGCCGCCCCCCCTGTCACCACCCTGCGGCTCCCCTTGCTTCCCCCTTGCGGCCCCACAAACATTGCTCTTCAGAGGCTCTGGATAGCCCTGCTGACAGGTTATAAAGCACACTGCAATTCAGACACACACCTTCATGCCACACAGACTGTTAGAGGCAAGCAAGGACAGTGAGGGGGCAGCATTTTCCACAATCCCTGGCCTTCCTCTGGGTGTAGGGGGCGCTGCTGAGTATGTGTGCTGCAAGAAGTGTGGCCTCTATGATGGTGAATGGGGGGGGGGGGTGGGTTCAAAAGCCATTTAGTCGCTGTCCGTTGCCAGCAATCATGAGGGACCGCTCACCAGAGATTACGAGGTCAAGTACCTGAAGGATGTAGGCTGCTGATCTGAGCTGAGCTGACGTCCGGTACCATTCTGCAGTTATAACCTTATGCTGTTTCTTACCGGGTGTATTCTTCATAGAAGGTAGTCACTGAGTCCCTGTCAGGATGTGAGCCTGCAACCTATGTAATATATGTATACCCTATATAAATTCAAATTCATTTGATAAATCTATAACGATTTAGTCTCACAGGACTCCGTAAGTGAACCTTCATCTTGTGCTAAAATTTCTTTCAATTAAAAGTTGTTCACTAATAGAACAAGTGAATTTGAATATTTCAAATAATTTAGAAAATTAAGAAATGTATAGAGAACATGGTAATAAAACTGTTTGAATACTTCGAATTGTTGTCACTGACAGGATGGCACTAAATAGCTCCAATAGCGTCCTTCATAGCACTAAGAACATAACAAATTTACAAACGAGAGGAGGCCATTCAGCCCATTAAGCTCGTTTGGGGAGAACTTAACTAAACAGCTGTTGTTAAAATCTTATCTAGCTCTGATTTAAAGGAACCCAGGGTTTTAGCTTGTGCTACACTAGCAGGAAGACTATTCCATACTCTAATTACACTACACTAGCTCCATAGCTCCAATAGCGTCCTTCATAGCGGTAGCTCTATAGCTCCAATAGTGTCCTTCATAGTGGTGGCTCCATAGCTCCAATAGCGTCCTTCACAGCGGTGGCTCCATAGCTCCAATAGCGTCCTTCACAGCGGTGGCTCAATAGCTCCAATAGCGTCCTTCATAGCAGTAGCTCCACAGCTCCAATAGCATCCTTCATACCGGTAGCTCCAAAGCTCCAATAGCGTCCTTCATAGCGGTGGCTCCATAGCTCCAATAGCGTCCTTCATAGCGGAGGCTCCATAGCTCCAATAGCGTCCTTCATAGCGGAGGCTCCATAGCTCCAATAATGTCCTTCACAGTGGTGGCTCCATAGCTTCAATAGCGTCCTTCAAAGCGGAGGCTCCATAGCTCCAATAGCGTCCTTCATAGCGGTAGCTCCATAGCTCCAATAGTGTCCTTCATAGCGGTGGCTCCATAGCTCCAGTAGCGTCCTTCATAGCGGTAGCTCCATAGCTCCAATAGCATCCTTCATAGCGGTAGCTCCATAGCTCCAGTAGCGTCCTTCATAGCGATAGTTCCATAGCTCTAATAGTGGCCTTCATAGCGGTAGCTCCATAGCTCCAGTAGTGGCCTTCATAGCGGTTGCTCCATAGCTCTATTGCTGATCACCGTGGCCCAGGTTGAAAGAACAGGGTTTGAAATGCCATTGAGATTTGGGACTGTGCACGGTTTCCATGCTGCCCCCCTCATTATCAGCTCAGCCTGCTGGATGGATCTCCAATCTTAACTTACACATACATCCATCCATCCATCCACTCATCCACCCTCCCTATTGTGGTTTGGTGAGCCTGGAGTCTGGTCAAGGACACTCATGCTATTGGCACTTCAGAGACACCACTTCATTCATCCACGTGTTTTTATACTGTGGCAGCCCATGTGAACACGCAAACAGAACATACAAAGCAAATGTACAACATACCAACTCCACACATACAAGGCTGGCTATGGGAATCAAGCCCACACTACATGTATATGAAATTCTGAAACATCCACCCTTCCACATAAAGAGCCATAAAGACAAAGTGTCTGTACGGTGGGTCTGTAATGGGCATGATTCAGCGTGGCACCAGGAGGGCCACGACTGACCTGGCCTCGATGACATCACAGCGCAGGAGGGCCCTCTGGCTGGTTGTCTGCAGCTCCAGGCTGAGGTGAACGTCGCCCTGCACCTCCTCGTCTGGCTTAACCCGCCGCAGGCTCAGCCAGCCATCCAGTCCTGGCGAGATCATGTGTTTTACATGAAGGGAGCGAAATGCAGATGCAGCCGAGAGCGAGCAGAGCGGGAGCCAGCGGGCACAGGAAAACAGCACAATGAAGTGCGTTAAATAGCCCATTGCTATTTAAGCCTGGTCACCAACATTACCTGCAGTCTGCACAGTGCCTCTGACTGCCACACACACACACACACAGACACACACAGCTACATACATACACACACAGACATACACACTCGTCCAGATGCAGTCAAGCACACAGATGCACGGAGTGCGGCAAACGAGGGCTTTTCTGCTGATTTCCCAGCATGCTTCACTTATACCGAGCTGCAATGATACACCTGGATCCCAGAAGTGTGCTGGGGAGGTAAGGCGCCCCCTGCAGTCAAAACCAAGGCACCACAAGACTCCGGCAACCCCCCCCCCACCCCCCGTCAGCCTTAGCCAGGTAGTCACGCACATTAAAATTAACTTAACTGAAGAGTATTTATAGGGATGTTGGTGCTGGAACAGATGAAAACGTGGGCTGAGTCCAGTATTAATACTTAACACTTAATATATTAATTTCTTTCCATTTGATTTGATAACATCTCTTTTTTTCATCCAATAAGTTTGCTCCGAATTAAAAGGCAAACGGACCATGTGGTAGTTATATCAAGAAAAATGTTTATTACAAAGAAGTATTCTAAAATGTTACTGAGAATAAGAAGGATGAGTTCATGTAATACGTTTTGCTTTCAGCCAGTACCATCAATAATGAATGTCTATCAATTCAATTAACTTCCAGCACAATAATTCAAATACTATACAGTTGACACAGCAAGAAATTATAAGCAGTTTTCTGATGTACAATGTGACAATGTTTATATCAGTGTCACCAGCCTGGGTTTACAGGGTTGTGGTTGGGGTTAGTTAGGGCTTGGGGTTAGGGATCGGGGTTAGGGATCTGGGTTAAGGTTAGAGGACAGGGTTAGAGGTCGGGGTTAGGGTAAGAGGTTAGGGTTATGGGTCGGGGTTAGGTTTTAGGGTTAGGGTTAAGGGTTAGGGGTTAATGACTGATGTGGTTTGCTGCTCTATTCTCATGACTCTGGTAAAAAAATAAAAAATACAGCAACAATACAAAAAGGCAGACAGAAAAGGCAGCTAAATACCTTTGGACTGGGATGCAATGGCCTCTTTGCTCAGAGAGATCTTCCCAATTACATCATCGTGGCTTTGAGGGGAAAAGGGAGAGTCAGCCAGACTTGTTCAGAGCAAGGATGTAAGCAGAGAGGTAACATGCCACATCAGGGCCGACACACAGACAAAACGTGGGGAAGAGCCACCAGAGATGCTCCCCACACAAGTCTTTGGTTCTCTGACAAGCATGGAAACTTCCAGAGAAGGATGCACAGGCGGCAGTGCAATGGTCTGCAGGCCGCGCTAGCATGGATCCCTGTCATCATGTTCACAGAGCAGGAAATGATGAGGACTGTCAAAGGCAGTGAAGTATTACATAACCAGCATAGCTGTTGGGACAGGCTGCCACTGGGCTGCATTAGTGGCCGCGCTATAAAGCGTCCCACTCAGGTTGGGAGCACCATCATCACTCCCAAGCAACGCTCATGGCATATCACCGATACGTGACGAATAACCAGAACAGGTCGCACTATGCTCTTGATGTAGTTAAATGAACGTCACAGTACAGACGCATTTCGGCATGATGCCTTCCTCACGCCGAAACGCGTCTGTGCTGTGACATTCATTAAACTACATCAAAAGCAAAGTTCGACCTGTTTTCATTATTTTTCACAGATTCTTCGTTGTGGTCAGCACTCTTATATACTGTTATATAACCAGGAGTGTAGCCTGTTTTCCTGTACTTCATATCACTGTTACACAAACTTAAGATGCTGCATGTAATAAAACTCTGTAATCCCTATCACAGGGGTAACCGGCAATGTCGCGGTGAAGGACAACCTGAAATTTTCTGGTTCAGTTTCTGGCGAATTTCACTGTAATTACAATCTGGAGATAAAACTGACGGCACATTCATGAATATGACAAGGTGTGGACCTACCCAATGGTGTCTTCATCCATAACGTAGAGGGAGAGCGTGTGGAAGCCCATGGGGAGGTGCAGCTTGTACTCCTCTCCCCAGAATGGGTTCAGATTCTTCCACACCGTGGCTGTCCTGCAGGGGGCCCCCCACAAGGAAAACCATAAGGTTTCACTGGGACAGAGCATTACATAATCACATAGCATTCAAAAAGAAATACATGGAAGTTGAATGGGCTATTCCATCATGTTTAGTGAAAGGGGATTTACAGAAAAAAAAATAGAAAATTAGGCAGACACTTTCATCCAAAGCAGTTGGGGATCAAGGGCCGTGTTCAGAAGCCCAACAGTGACATCACTCTGCTGAGCCTAGGATTTGAACCGCCAACCTTCCAACCACAGGCACAGCATCATTACCCGCTGAGGCACTCACCACCCTGTAAGTTACTCTTTAGCCCTCCATAGGCTGAAAATCCCCATATTGGGATAGGCAATCCCAGTGCTACACCATCCCAGTACCCCCACATAGTCCAGATAGCTGCTGGGCCCTAAGTGCCTACCGTCCTCCTCTGACTGCCGGGGTACTCACCCCAGGATCCTGGAGATGATTGTTCCAAGTAGGCCATGGATTGGTACAGAGCCAGGCGGTCGCGATGCAACATGACAGTCTTGTGCTGCCCTGGCATCTGCATCCTGTTCATCACTCCAGGACCATCCCGCGCCCAATCCCGAGCCGCCAGCACACCCAGTCAAACACCCACACATCAGATTTCTCCCCTGGTCACTATGAAGCTCCACCAGGAGCTTCGCCACTCCACTGTGGTGGAGCTATGGTCGAGAACCATGCACGCCACAGGCCACTGCGCAAAGTAGTCAACACCCAAAAGTATGTAGTGGTTCATGACCTCAGTGTGGGGAAAGGGAGCCAGAATGTCCACCCCCACACGCTCCATGGGGGTTCCTACCAGATATGGCTCCAGGGGAGCCTGGGGCTGCTGGCTGGGGCTCTTCCGAGCTGTGCATGCTTCACACCAGTGCACACACAGTTTGGCATCCTGCCAGCAGCCGGGCCAGTAGAAGCACTGCCGCAGCTTCCCTCAGGCTTCCTTCACCCCGAAGTGCCCAGCCCCCACTGCTCCACGCACCATTCTCAACTTGGCGGGGCGCAGGCTCCGGGGCACCAGCAGCTGAAACAGTTCCCCTGCGCCATCCAGCGTTCACCAATGGCTTTGCGATGCTGATGTGCTTTACAAAGTGATGGTAATATGATGCTAGCCCCAGGAAGCTGTGCGGCTCCTACACAGTTGACCTGCCTATAGTTATACCAGAGGTCCTGCAGGCTGATCCCCATCCACCTGGTAATGTACCCCAGCGCATCATCGATGCATTGCAGCAAATAGGAGCCCATTTTTGTCACCACGTTCAGAAATCAGAAATCTTTTTTTATTCAAGTACAGAGAAGTACGAGAAGTTGCTTTTGGTGTGGGTGATGTCACGACAGAAGCAAATTAAACATACAACTAAACATGTAAACGTAAAGATACAAGGACAAGAAGTAGAGAAAGGCAAAACATGTCTTTTACAGGAGATGTGCAATGGTGAGGCAAACATGTAGACAAATAAATAAATGGATAGAAGTGATGTGGAAACAGCTTGGGTTTGGTGCAAACGAGTTCTGTAAGTCAATGAAGTTTGTGCAGTGGTTGGTTAGAATATGAGACAGCTTCTCATGGGTCCTTATTTAGAAGGCGATGGCCTAGGGGCAGAAGCTGTTAAGGTGACGGTTTGTCCTTGTGCTCAGGGCTCTTATTCTCTGCTTTCCCTGGGATGGAAGATGTTGGAAAAGGGAGGGGCCAGGATCCAAGGTGTCAGACAGTATCTTTTTGGCTCTGTTCGTCATCTTAGATGAGTACAGGGCTTCAAGCCAATGGGGCATCACACTATACACTGTAGTCTCCTCTTAAAATGTGATGCTGCAGTTCCAAACTAGACACAGACGGAGGATGTAATAATTGATTCTACTGCATTTGTGTGTAACTCAGCCATGAACTTCTGCAACAGCTTAAATTTCCTTAGCTGAAGCAAGAAGTACAGGTGCTGTTGGGCCTTCTTAGTGATGAAGGTGACGTTAGTGTCTCATTTGAGGTCTTGGACGGTGGTGCCCAGAAATTTGACAGTTCCAGTTCTGCTAATGGTTGTGTTTTATATGGCCAAAGAATGTGGTGTTGGGAGGTTTTTCCGGAAGTCAGTGATCATTTGTTGCCAATCAATGGAAAAAAGCCAAGAACCTTTCTTCTTGGTGATTAGGATGGCCTGAGCGGCCCACTGGCTGTTGGGTCCCGCTGCTGCCGTCTCTTAGATCTGCTGTTCTTCCTCTTGCTGCTTCGCCAGGGCCAGCCAGTGCAGACGCAGATAGATGGGCAGGGCGTCTCCTGTGTTAATGTTGTGATGTCGCAGGCACGTGGCTCAGCAGCAAAGATGTCCTGGAACAAGCTCAGCAGAGCCTTGAGCTCATCCTGTTGCTCTGTCATTAAGTCCTGACTTCTATGCTGACACAGCTCCTGGACAGCCTGCACTGTCTCGGAAGATGGCGCCGTTGTGGTACTGCTGTTCCCCTGGTCTGGGCTAGAGTTGCGGCTATGTCACTGGCTGAGACCTTCCCTTGATATCTGTGAGCTGCACTCTTCCCCTGCTGCACGGATGCCTCTCATCCTCATTCCCTCCACCTTTGTTGCCAGTGTTGTGCTAGAGGACCACCACGTCTGTACTGATGTGGAAGGTTGCCCTTGGCGCATCAATGATGACCCCAAGGTGGACTAACAAGTCTAAGCTGATGATGCAGAGGTTGATGATGTAGGCCAGTCAGACCTCCTGCACCACCGTGTGTCCTGCCAACATGACTCCCAGCACCTTTTCCTCCTCATAACCATGCTCAGGCCTGTCACTGAGGTCAGCTGGATGTTTATCGACTCCCAGTTGGCAGGCGCAGCTCTGTCAGTGCCTGGCAGCATGACAGGGAGGATCATTAATACATGCTTTTATAACTTCCAGACTGGGCTAATTTAATGCCCTCCTTTCTGATTGCCCATCTGGATCCTTACATAAACTTCAGCTGGTAAAGAATGCAGCAGCCAGAGTTCTTACAAACACTAAAACATTTGATCATATTAGCCCTGTCTTATCCTCCCTTCACTGGCTTCCAGTTAAGTCTTGGATTCTCAGGCTCACTCTCAATATTCAAGTCTAGACTAAAAACACACTTGTTCAGTCTAGCCTATAGGGACTCTAGTCCTAG
>JAODKC010000044.1:534847-545736 GCA_026777985.1 Mormyrops attenuatus
TGCAGACACGCACAGATATGGGAGCCCGCATGGGACGCACATGCAGACACGCACAGATAGGAGAGCCCACACGGGACGCGCATGCAGACACGCACAGATATGGGAGCCCGCATGGGACACGGATGCAGACACGGACAGATATGGGAGCCCTCACGGGACACGCATGCAGACATGCACAGATAGGAGAGCCCACACGGGACACGCATGCAGACACGCACAGATATGGGAGCCCGCATGGGACGCACATGCAGACACGCACAGATAGGAGAGCCCACACGGGACACGCATGCAGACACGCACAGATATGGGAGCCCGCATGGGACACGGATGCAGACACGCACAGATATGGGAGCCCTCACGGGACACGCATGCAGACATGCACAGATATGGGAGCCCTCACAGGAAGTGGGGCTTCCTTTGCAGCCTTGATGCTGTATGTGCTGGAATCACAAAAATTTCAGTAGCAAATAGAATTATTCATGAGCATGCGGACGACTTGAGCAAAAAGGGGTCTTTTCCTTTTTTTATTCACATTAAAAAGTTTTTAAATTACAACTGAAGAAGATTCAGAAACATCATGTTTGTATATCATGTTTACAATTTTACATCCATCAACACATCTAGCTGAACAAAACTAAATGTCAACCCTTAAACTTTTAAAAGAGGAATAATTCCTCTGTGGTGCGTCAAATTCACTAATGCCTCAACGACACCAAAGCCAATCAGCCGCTCCATGCAGCCGATGGTGTCACAACTGATTCATAAAATGCTTGTTTTGTGGCATCCAGAATACATAAAAAATAAATTAATAAATTAAGACTGCCATTCAGTTACAAATAGAGGCAACAGTGTGAAGTCATCTACCTAATTATATGAAAAAAACAGGGTAATATCTTTAGGTCAGTCTTGAGAACATGCTTAAAATACATATTGGTAGATATTTCTAACTCCGTTTTATGGCATTGGAAATTATGACATTACAGTGCAAGAGTTGTTCAAGTCTAGTGCAAACATTCGATCATATAAAATGAAAACAATTTTAGATATAATAATAATAATACTACATTATTATTCACCAAAAAAAATCCTAGCATTTTATCTGATGGAGATATTTATGTTCCAGCCCCAAGAATTACTGCTTTACAATAGCTTGAGAAATGAGATGTTACAAATCTACTTACCACTTCCATCAAGTCTGTTTTCCGGTCTCGAACGTACGTAATGTCGCAGTCTGTCACTGAAATATCTTCGTCTCCATCGGTCGTTATAGACACAGACTGCGAGTCTGTCTTTAGCGGCGAGGTGTCATTTCGCGCTCTCAGCTATTTAGCGAATTCTTTATGTGCAACACGTGTGCTTGGTGTTTATATCATTTTTTTGTGTAGTAATATGAATAGGCCAATTTCGTGAAGGGAAGTTTCTTCTTTTGCATTGCAGTACCCAGTGTTCAATTTGATTTTTATTTAAAAAGAAATTATATATTTTTTTACTTGTTCATAGCAGCGGTCACAGTTCCAGTACGGTTTTTGAAAGGCTATGCTTATATACGGCATCCCGTTTAAAATTCGGTTTCCAGTTCTGTGCGGCGTTTTGTCTGCCGCTTGACAGTGCCTTCAGAACTGCACCTTTATGGACTGATCGTAAAAAGACCCGGGACATCTTGTACACACTGTGAATTAAACTGTTTGGTGTCAGACGACAAAGCTTGAGCGGCAGGGCCGCCGCCTTAGGTGACAGGGGTAGCTCTAACTGGATTTAAGCCAGGGACTACTCGTCTCGTAATATTTACCACTGGAAAGTATATTTTAATCCTTGTCACTTTGTACTATAGTATATAACTTCATAGCCTCGTACGTTTACCATTAGACAGATAAGTCATCGGGTCCTAACATGCTCAATAGTCTTTATCCTTTGTAGATTAATGGCGACGAGACTCTAGAGCGCCCCTCTGGTTGGTGATGTCTATTGCATCAATCACATCTAAAACACAATCGTTAGTGCTTGGTATCGCACTCGCGCGCATTTATTAATATTTACATTCATGTTGAATTTTTTTAATCGCAAATGTGATTTTAAAAAAACTTGCACTGTGCAGCCCTTATATATCGTGTGATGATAGAAAAAGCATCGATTGTTTCATATTATGCTGTATGATTTATTTAGCTGCGTCGCATACTTCACTCTTTACGGCAGTATTTTAAGTCATTCGGACGACAGGGGTGTCACTCTGTGTTGCCAGATACAGCTGATGGTTTCCAGCCCAAAACGGTTCAAAACCCACAAAAATGCACACGAAACCGCCTGTTTTATCAGTAGTTAAGCATTTTAATTGTGAGGATTACTTACTGCACCATGCTTAAAAAGTAGACATGGGTTGCTCAGCAGCTTAACTAGTCTCACCACTATTTGACCGCGATGCTCAGGAGCCTCACCTGAAACCACACCGTCACATGATCTTTGGAAACGAAGCCTTGTTTCTCACCAACACGTCACGCACGTCTCAAGTGAGACGCCTTTACCCTACCCCATAGGGATCGTCTTAACTGTTGTGTCGTACGGCCTACGGGTTAACACTATGCGAACGCACTTTTACAGCGTCAATTTACATTATTTTAAAGATTTAAGATAATTATTTACATGCACAATGATTCATTAATGGTTGTTGATATTGTTACATTTTGCTCCATACAAACAGATCTGTGTGTGTGATACCTTACACTTAAATGCAGAACAGGCTGTCCATTTGAACTTGCTTTAAAAACTGCGCAAGAGGGGTAAGCGCATGACGTCACAGCAGACGGAAGTCACTGTGCTCACTGAGTGGCAAATAGCCTGAAGCAGCGTTCAGCTTGAAAAAACACATCTAAAATAGGAAATGGTGTCGTGTGTTTGATTGTACACATTGATTTAACAAGAACTGAGAGCTATCTTTCAAAGACTGCCGAAAACTAAATAAATAAGTACTGGACGTTGATCAGTCACATAATGCAAGTACCCAATCCATCTAATAGGTCTGGATCGGTGCCAGTACCTATGCGATATTCGGATCGGTGCATCTTTAGAATTATCGTCACCAGCTGACTGCAGTGAGCGTGGCTGTCTGGTAACATCCTGATGGGTCCTTGGATGGAATATATGCACTCTTGGGTTTTACCCTATACATGTGTGAACACTGCCAGATTGATCCCAAACCAGTGCAAATTTTGTTCACCTGCCCAAAGCAAAATTTAATTCAGAACCGTCCAACTGGGCAGGAACTCGCCAAATCTGGCGACACTGGTGTCACTAACCAATCCAAACCACCTGCCCGATTTTTGACTTGCACGTCTGCGCACACGCAGCATTTCGAGCTGTTCACTCTGCCATTTTAGGGCAAACTATATTTACAGCGAACTAGAGTTACTGCTTCATCGTTTAGAGAGATCTGATGCTGATTGAAAAAAAATCTTTATTTGCTTGTGATTTTAAGCATTCACTATTTGTTTTATTTCAGAACTCACACTGGTTGTCTTTTTCCAGTTCTTGGATCATCATTATTACCTAAGTATCTAAAATATAGTTTTATATTTCTGTGAGTTGAAATTGCTTATATTCAGCAACAGTGTATTTCAGTAATTCTTCTAGCTTTGGTTCACTGTGAACTTAAAAATGAAGTTTGTCGTATTTTGCGTTTGTTTCAGCCATATTAATATCACTCCACATCAGTGGGATCAGAAAAATAAATTGGCAAAATAACATACATTTCTCCAGTTGTTTGTCCTTTTGGCATAATCTACTGATTTTGCTGCAGCATAAACAGTGGCACCCGTCAGGGACATACGGTCAGTGCACCATGACTGAGGTACCTAAGGAGACCCATAAACACTCGGGCACAAGTGCAGGTGCCTTACAGAACTTTTATTAAACAGACAGAACACAAAGAATCTGAAATCAGAATATCTGGCTGAATATCCCATTCTGGGCTGGTGGAGATCACTCACAAGTTCACAAAAAGACCCTTAAAATGAACCTGGTGTTATGAAAAGAAATTCTAATGAGATCAGGCTGGGTCGTGAAACAAAGTGGCACAAATCGGGCACTGTCGTAAAATGTGCCGTAAAGTGTAATGTTACACATGCGACATGCGCAGGCATGCGAGGTGCCGATGGGGTAGGTGGGACAGTCCATACTTCGCAAATTCTCTGCAAATGCAACAGACTCACCACTAATCTTCTAAGTGTTTTCTGTTTACCTTTTTATGTTTTATACATCAATATTTTACATTTAGCTACATGCTTAATTGAAAATATGCACAAATATTCTAAATAAAAGCAGAAAAATAATTAAATAGGAATAAGCACCTTTTATTTGTCAAGAATATGATTCGAAATGTGATAAGAAATAGGTCTGTCCATGTGTCATATTATGATACATATAATTATCGGGATATGAGATTCTGGTCATATCGCACAGCCCTACTGGACGGGGGGGGCACCACTTATTTACTCTCGTGATCATTGTCATACTTGATGCTGCTCTGCTGTTTTCTAAGTTTTGCGGTGCATCTGCCCTCAGGAATTGAGGCCCTCAGTTTAACCCTCCATTGCTCTCAAACACCAGGACTGTCATGCTGGCTGCAGACACATCCCGTGGCGTCTGGCTGATGTACTCTTCGTCACGGGTGAGGCCCTCTCCCCTAGGAGTCCATGTAAGATCCTGAAAGACCTCACTGAGACGCAGGGCTCCTTTCTTTTTTTTCTTCTTTCTTTTTTAAGGCAGGGAGGGGTCAGGTTCTGCTCGTCACGTGTCACATGTCACTGGAGCAATCCCTGGCAGTCCCACTGACAGAGCCACACACCTTCACTGTTCTGGGTATTCAGCCGCTGGCCTGCATGTGCCTGCATGCATTACACAAAGCGGCTCAGACTTCAGAAGGCCAGGCAGCCTGCTGGTGGACATCTCAGTGGGGGGTGGGGTGTGGGGGCCACGGGCAGCAGCGAATGTGAAGTGCCCTTCTGTGTCACACTGCTGCCATAGTCTGTCTAGACTTTCACTGGGCTCTCGGCAGTAAGGGCTGGGACTATGGGCAGGACACTTGAGACGGTGCACCACACTTGGTTCTGTGTGTGTGTGTGTGTGTGTGTGTGTGTGTGTGTGTGTGTGTGCAGGGGGGGACAGGATGGCTGTCCTATAAGGGCAGGAGGCTCTAACAGTGGCAGTTAGCTCTCATCAGACTTATGTTGACCAGGTGACACCGTTGCTTGGGGGAGATTAAGAATTAACCCTCATAATTTATCTTATTTCTAAGTGTCACACACATTGTTACATTTGTTTATAATTACAACAAACACTAATGAAGATAAAAATATGGGACATCAGGCAGAATAAGCCCAAATGATTATGGAGCGGAATGCATACCAGAACGTCCAGGACCAGGACTGACAGGTACTGATTGAATGTCAGTTATGACTGTGCAGAGGGCTTAAATGCTGTACTGAAATGGAGGGCTGAAGTGCTGTACTGAAATGGAGGGCTGAAATACTGTACTGAAATGGAGGGCTGAAATGCTGTACTGAAATGGAGGGCTGAAGTGTTGTACTGAAATGGAGGGCTGAAGTGTTGTACTGAAATGGAGGGCTGAAGCGCTGTACTGAAATAGAGGGCTGAAATGCTGTACTGAAATAGAGGGCTGAAATGCTGTACTGAAATGGAGGGCTGAAATGCTGTACAGGAATTAGACTCATCAGTTGAGCAAGATGCACAGGAGCTGAGACTTCAGGGTTTTGATCCCCAGGTCAGTTGCTGCTCACCAATTCCTGAAGTGGGCCCAGTAGGAATGTTCTGTACCTTCTCCCACATGCTCATTCCCCAGTGTTCCCTTATAGCTACATTTTTGTTGCCCCCCCCGGTTATACTTCCTGTATGTAAACATATGACACTAAGTGACCAGTGGCCTTAGACATTGTAATCAGCACAAATGTGTTTCCACAGCCTGTGAAAGAAGAAAACTTGACACTTTCTGGGATTTATTAGAATACCTTCAGCTTTGTGATTCTCTGCTTGGTTTCTTTCATATCAAAGGATAACAGATTTAAGGTCAGTGGTTTGTTCTGGGTCACATGCTCAAAGGACCAAATGAAAGAAAGAAGGGTTTTGTTTATTTTTGCACACTAATGCAAACAAAGTCCTTCCTTCCTCTCTCTATGGCTCTGTAATGGTGAGCCCAATCTGTAACACGAAAGCTGTTCTTTCTCGTTGCTGATAAAGCCATCAGTCTGCCATCTCTCTCTGTCCTGTGCCCAGTGCTCTTGTATCACTGAGCGCTGAGATGCCAGCGCTGAAAACCTCCGTGCTGTTGGCACGATCCCGCTTCCCCGTGTCTTTGTCACTCTTTCAGTAAGAGAGTGTAATATTTGGTGATAAATAAATGTTTCAAAGCAACACGTTGTGGCTCTTATTTTTTGACTTTTGTTAAGGTTTTTTTCAAAAAAAAAAAATATATATATAAATAAATAAAACATTTCTTAAAGAAAATATCTTATCTTGAAAATATCAAAAGAAATACATCACTTTATTATGATTATCAATAACCTTAGAAGAATACTGGTTCACGTGGTATATATTGGTGCATAAAGCTGGTACTATCTTATTACCTTAAAGATGGTGGTGCCCCCACCCCCTCCCAACCAGGATAACAAGCCCCATACCTCCTGCTTGGGGAAGGCTGCAGGTCCTGGTAAACAACCAGTATTCAGCTAAAAACGGATACGAGGAACCTCTTTTACTTTAAATTACTACAGAAATTAATTGTCACAGCTTAGGCTGCCACACAGTGACTCACTGCCAGATGAAGCGTGTGCTGTCTGTGTGTGGGCCAGATACACTCCAGTGCTCTCGAAGAGTATCTGAAATGATCTCTCACTGCAGGTCCTTAAAGTTTGGTCTGGCTGGTCATTACCACTTATAATGATGTCTGATTCATGAACAAATTGTTTTTTTTATCTGGGTCTTTTCAGTGAATTGGTCAAAACAGAGAATCAAACTTTTTGTAGATTCATGCATTGTAAAGGTCAAAGTATTAGATTCTAAAACTCAAAAGATTTTTGACAAATTAACATTAAAAACATACAGCAAACTTTTAAAACTCACTTAAATTTGCTTCTTGTAGACAGTCTGTAAGCATATTGCCTTCAGTGCTTCTCTGCACTGCTTAATCTGTTGTGTTTGTGCTGTGTGCATAGCTGACCGTAGCATGCCTATGTCTTGCTAACTCCCCTGCACGCTCATACTGGCTTATTCAGTTACTGACTCTCTGGTTTAACCGGTTTACTGAAAAGAGCTGGTTCAAAAGAACAACTGGTTCACGAATCGGACATCATTACTAAGTAGTCTGGCAATTGCCAAGTTAGTAAGTTCCACACATTCGCTTCAAGTGGTTCCTGGGCAAGTCTCACGAGACTCATAACACCTAAAATTCACTGAGTGACTGACTCTAATTGTGCCGAAACTCCACTTGAGTTAAGAGCTGAAAGAACTAGTTAGCAATGTGCTAATCCCAAGAGCCCTTGCGAACAGCGTTTGCTGAGGATTTAGGCAGACCCAATATAAACTAAAGGCGATGTATTCTGCATGTTGTTAAATGAAAGATACAATATTTGGTTGCAGCTTTGCTATTGTTTTATCCTTTCTTTATAGCATTTTATAGTATGTTTGCAGCTTTCTTAAGGTACAGTAGGACCCAGTATCCACAGTTTCAGTTATCCATGGTTTATCATGGTCCAAAAAAATGGAAAATTCCAGAAATAAACAGTTCATAAGTTTCAAACCACTTGCCAAGCAAGTACAGGCTGTAATATGATGAAATCCGCCAGTTCAGTCACTCAGCACAGCCGCTGAGTACCCACAGCAATAGACCAAGATATTGTGGCATCCCACTGAACAGACATACTGAAAGGAAAGCAACTAGGCAGTTTTACTGCAAGACAATACTCTTTTATTCTCAGTGCTTAAAAAGACACAACACAACCAATGGGAAAGAGAGAATTTTGCTGCTGCTACTACAGACGGGGGGCAGATTAATGACCAGACTTGTCTAGGTTGCAGCCTATGGGCTCACAGTGAAAGGGAACGCCCTGTCTCATGGGCGTCATTAGGTGCGATCACTCGGGGCTGTAGCACCAAGTATTTTAGCCCCGACACCAATCTTCCTTCAAAAACAAACATAAAGGGTCAAGACCCAAGTAAACTTCACTTACTGCTGATTTTTTTCAATAGTTAGAAACGCGCCGGACTGTCTCTCGTTTTTTTTTTTTAAATTAATATTTTTTTAGAAACGATGCTTTATTGGTCATTTATTTGTTTTGGAGTTGGTGATTGGAAAACTGAAAACAGAATGGTGAAACCCCTTCTAAATGTATCTCTCTTTTTATACTATTGTGTATTTTTTAGTATATGTATGCGTACCCTGTTTCTGTTAGAATCGGTATTTATCAAAATGTCTGACAAATAATGTGTTAGTGGGGCACAAAAATGAAAAGCTCAGATGTTGAAAGAGCAAAACCAGTTAGATTGGCTCCAGAACATCACAGATCTGTTTATTTAGTCTATGTAGTCCGCTGAATTATCATCCAGTCATCCAGAGACCAAACCCTGAGCTAATTGCTAATGGAGCTGTTAATGCTGTGTCCAAAAGAACAAAACACGCCAACACCGATCGGTCAGCAGCACTGACAACCGAAACACGACCAACCCATCACGCCCTGTTCCAGTTGCAGCAGTAATTGTTTGCACCTGATGAAGGAAAGCTAAGAGTGGAAGCCACAGGGTCATATTCCTCCAGCTTGGACCAGGCATGCTGGGGTAAAGCTTGTGAACCGGTGCCTGCATACTGGATTAAAATGGGCCCAGAATTGAGTCAAAACAAAAACAAAATTGCAGCATCTAAAGACTACATACAGAACAGGCACTTCTCTAAATCAGAGTGTAATGTTTTAAGGTTTACACTATTGAGATGAGTTGTATGCGCAGTCTGTTTCTGTTACACAGAGTCAGTATTTATCAGTGAGTCTCTACTCTGGCTGTATATGACTGATGTATGTAAATTTGCTGGTTTGTTGCTCTTCTCATGTGATTTCTCTCATTTCACACAGCTTCACATTTTCTTTGACTTCGTAGAAAATACTTCACAGTTACTAATATTTCATATTTTCATAGTTATTTTTTGTATCACTTTGGGGAGCGGGGGCAGAATAGGGCCCCTACACTCACTAATCTGCCACTAAGCACACAGACACAGGTGAAATGATGGTGGGGAGGTGTCACACTAAACGGTGAGTTGCACACATGGTGGGTAATTACAGGAAGGATGGTGACACGCGGGGAGCAGGTAAGGATGGTGTACATGCACAGGTAAGTCGCGGTACATTTCAGGAACACAGCACAGCTATTTACAATAACAGACAAGGGCTGTTTACAGTTATAGAGGAGCATGCTGGGATATGTAAATGCTCTCAGCACATGGAAGTCAAGTCACCGACACATAAAACCGTCCCGGCAACCACATAAACACAGTCCCACCTCAGTTTAAAATGAAGTCCTGGAGGTAAAGCAGCAGTAGCAGCTGCTGGTGCATCCTCACTGGTTGCTGCGAAGATGGGCTGCTTGTGGACACTGGGGGACCTGGGATGCTGGCGGGTGCTGGAGACAGTGTGGTATGGGGCCAGTCTGTGGCAATGTACTAGCAAGGACTGACTCCTGGGCTGGTCCGGACATAGAACAGCACCTCTGACAGTCTCACCTCTACACAGGGTCCCTGCCGACAGCCTGACAGTTTAAGCAACAGTCCCTCGCACCAGCATTGGTTGTACAACCAGACAGACAACACAGACCTTTGATGCCCACCGGTGCATAAGATGCACACCACTCAGTTTTGCAGTTCAAACCCTTTCGCTATGTGTGCAAAATCTTGTTAATATCTATGAAAACAGGCAATCTCTGCAGGAACAAGGTATTGGTTTAGTGTTTGAGTTGATAGCCCCTGCACACTCCTCGGCTCTTTGGAGTGCATTACCGCTCAGTTTTAGTTAATATTTGAATGTTTGCATGGGAAATTTCACGCTCAAGTAGCTGTCACTTGCTTACACTCACTGGGGGTGAATAAACACAGTGCAATTATTAATAAAGATGGATAGAAATATATAACCTGAAAATTAAGTGGTGTGCATTGTCCCCCATGGTCCACTGCTTAAACCACACTTTTACTGGACATGTCTGTCTCATTTAGTTTTATTGTTACTAGTGCATTTATTCTACCCTTTGCACTTTGAATGGAGTAATTATAAATGAACATGCATGTCGCTCTCCTAGAATGTATGAAGACCATTGTCATCTTGCCAGTCACATAACTACACTGTGTGCATCTGTTTGTGTGTTGGATAAAGGAATATTTAGTGGGAGTTGAAGAGTGCATGTTAATCTTGCTTTATAGTACACCGGCAAAAACAGGGAGCATCAGGACTCTAAAGACTTAGACCTTCATCCTCTTACAAAGGTATTGGGAGCGCCACACACCTCTTTCCAGTGACCTCCCGACCCTAACCCTAACCCTAACCCTACCCTTTTTCTCCCAATCTATCTACTGACTTTATAGCATCCAGTTGGACTTCATCTGCGAGCGATGTAGGCTGGTGGACTCACTCATGGTCAAGGTTTGTGACCTTGAGGTGCATTAGCGGCACAGAGGCTACAATGGGATCTTGATTTAATCAGTGACTGGCCTGGTACCTGGCAGATGAAATTTAACATAGATAAATGTAAGGTAATCCATGCAAGGATCAGAAATATAAAGTACAGATATTTTATGGGTTCCACTGAAATAAAGGTAGCTGATTATGAGAAAGACCTCGGTGTAT
>JAODKC010000044.1:556624-567366 GCA_026777985.1 Mormyrops attenuatus
AAGTGTTATTTAAATTCACAAGCTACAGTGTGTTCTGGAGCTCAATGCAGCTGTCATGAACTGGGCATGTACTTTTGCATAATGGCCCACCTTTTTGGCCAACAGCATGTGTACATGCAAGTTTGACTGTCCTGGAAATATTGCAGGGGTTTGAAATTTGCTCTGAATCAACTAGAGGAAAACATGCTCAGCCAATCCTCATGCCCTGCTGCACATTAGCAGGCTTGCATGTACACTATACTGCCAAAAGTACTGGGACACCTGCCTTCACACACACATGAACTTTAATGACATCCCATTCTTAATACACAGGCTTTAATATGGAGTTGACCCACCCTTTGCAGCTATAACAGCTTCAGCTCTTCTGGGAAGGCTGTCCACAAGGTTTAGGAGTGTGTTTATGGGAATTTTTGACCATTCTTCCAGGAGAGCATTTGTGAGGTCAGGCACTGGTATTGGATAAGAAGGCCTGGCTTGCAATCTCTGCTCTAATTCATCCCAAAGGTGTTCTATCGGGTTGAGGTCAGGGCTCTGTGCAGGCCAGTCAAGTTCCTCCACACCAGACTTACTCATCCATCACGCATCAACCTTATGAACGTTGCTTTGTGTACTGGTGCGCAGTCATGTTGGAACAGGAAGGGGCCATCCCCAAACTGTACCCACAAAGTTGGGAGCATGAAATTGTCCAAACTGGCTTAGAATGCTGCAGCATTAAGAGTTCCTTTCACTGGAACTAAGGGGCCAAGCCAAACCCCTAAAAAACAATCTCACACCATAATCCCCCCTCCACCAAACTTTACACTTGGCACAATGCAGTCAGGCAAGTACTGTTCTCCTGGCAACCGCTAAACCCAGACTTGTCTGTCGGATTGCCAGACAGAGAAACGTGATTCGTCACTCCAGAGAACACATCTCCACTGCTCTGGAGTCCAGTGGCGGCGTGCTTTACACCACTGCATCCAACGCTTTGCATTGCACTTGGTGATGTAAGGCTTGGATGCAGCTGTTCGGCCATGGAAACCCATTCAATGAAGTTCACTGTTCTTGAGCTATTCTGAAGGCCACATGACGTTTGGAGGTCTGTAGCTACTGACTCTGCAGACAGTTGGCGACTTCACACTGTGCGCCTCAGCATGCGTCCCCGCTCTGTGATTTTACGTGGCCTACCACTTCATGGCTGAGTTGCTGTTGTTCCCAATTGCTTCCACTTTATAATACCACTATCAGTTGACCGTGGAATATTTAGTAGCAAGGAAATTTCACTAATGGACTTACACTATGGACTTAATGGACTTAGGATGCCACCTGTGCAATACATCACGGTACCACCCCTGAATTCACTGAGCTCCTGAGAGCGACCCATTCTTTCGCAAATGTTTGTAGAAGCAGCCTGCATGCCTAGTTGCTTGACTTTATACACCTGTGGCTATGGAAGTGATTGGAACACCTGAATTCAATGTTTTGGAGGGGAGTCCCAATAATTTTGGCAATATAGTGTATATCAACATTTGCATTTCATGCATATCTCAGATGATTCATATGCAATTCTTTTGCAGGAATATACAATGAATGCAGTATACTGAGGCAAAATTAACAGTTTTGAGAGGACCAGTGGAATTTGTTCATATGTTGACTGTTGTGCAAAAGCACATTTTTTTGTCCTCTTTGGTGAGGAAAGACAGGCTGTGCCCTCACCAACACTGCGCACTTTATCCAGCTGCAGACTGCAGTTGCAAAGTTCTGCCTTGAGTTTTGAGTTTCTTTCTTTCAAAGACAAATTTTCTGAAAGGGAAGAATGGATGTGTGTTAGCAGTGACAGGGCCGACTGAGCCTTCACAGCAAGTCTCACATATGCATCACTCCCCGGGGCATAATCAGCCCAGAACAGTACATTGCATACCTTTCCAGCACACACTTTTATCCAAAGCAACTTACAGCTTTGTTTTTCAGTTTGTTATTTATACAGCTGGATGCTTTTTAACCAGAAAAAAAATCAAAATAAGGAATCAAGAGTAACATTACTGGGAACCAACAGCAACAACTTCTGAAGTTTTCAAACATCTTTAAAAGCGCCCCAGGAGCTCCAGAGGTCCGCATGCATCTCACCAAGTCTCATTTCCTCCACTTCTCCTTGCAGTCTATTCTTGGCCTCATCTCCCTTGGCCTGGACCTTCTGGAGCCTGACTTCAATATTGTCCAGGCTGGCCTGGTGCTCTTCAATCTGCTGGGCCAGTGACCTCTCTGCTTGCTCCAGCTGTATCTTCAGCTTCCCTCGTTCCCCTTCCAGAGTAGCTAGACTCTCCTTCAGGGGCTGAATGGTATCCTGCAGCTGGGCTAGGTACTTCTCCAGTCGACCCAGGTCTCGGCTCTGCTGGGCAGCCCACTGAGCCATATCGGGTGCAGACAGCTGCCCATGCTCCAGGGAACTGTGCACCTCTTCCAGGAAGGAGCTCAGACAGGATGGCAGGCCCAATCTCTGGCATATGCTGCTCAGGGTGTCACTTGTCACCCGCAGGCTATGCTGCATGTGAGCACAGGTGTGGCAGGGCAGCAGAGACGACGCCGCCGTCTGGCAGCCCACAGAGCACATATCTCTGGAGGCAGATTCGGGGCAGTAGCTGTAGCCCCTCTGGCACATAGATGACTCTTGCCTTTCGACAAAGGTGCTCTTCAGCTCACGCTCACTCTTCAGCTGCTCACCAGCACCCTCTACAGGTGATTCTTTCTCGCACTTGTTAGTTTGCTCCTGAACACAAAAGCAAATGAAATTGATTCATCCCGAAACTTGATGCATTTCAAATGTCACCACAGGCCTGCAGTGGGTTGCACCAGCTAAGAGTAAGGTTGGGTGTAAAGTAGTGATGTAATGGAGAACCTGAAGCTCTAGAGCTTGACATCAAAACTACAAAGCTGGGTTCCCCAAAGCGTGATTCAATGTTAGTATCGGGGTCATGTGATCAAATGACGTCCATAGCTTAGTTCCATACACACCCACGTAACTGTGTCATTAATGGTTCGGAAGCAGTTAAAACTGGTTCAAACCTGTATGTGGCGTTCCTGTGCACTTGTTATTCTAATTGACAGTAATTGAACAATCTAGGAAAAGGTCCTTCTGTTGCAGACTAATGTTACTTGGGCACTTTCCCATTGAAATTGGGCAATAAATTTGTTTGAATCTTTGATCGACAGTGGGCAACTTTTCGAGATCATCTGGATCCACATGAGTTGCCCTTTGTCTTATAAGTTGAAAAATGCCCAGCAACATTGCTCAAAAAGTTGCCCTGTTTATAATCACCTTAAGTTTTAGGGGGGCATGTTTTTTTTGGGGGGGGGGGGTGTAGGATGCGGAGGGAAAAGAGGAATAGTCTGGGTACTTGCTTGCTTGGACTGGTTCGGTGTTTGGCTGCTAAGGCGAGTTAATAAAGAAGTTCAGCTAATAGTGACTTCAGTAAATCCTCTCTGCTACCCATAGCGAATATTATCAGTTACAGACTCTTGTGCGGCAAGGTTTTCAGTATGTGCAGAGAAGTACAGCACTACTGTACTGAAAACAGCAATTTGCAAGGTACTGCATGGTTGGGAGGAAAATGTTCTGTTATTGTGTTTGACGTGTGGCTCAGTGGGCCAAGCCTGTGTGCCTGTAACCAGAAAGCCACTGGTTCAAACCCGGCCTCAGCACATCTGCGGGTCCTTGAGCACAAGGCCCTCAACCCCCAGCTCCCTGGGTGCCCCAGCAGGTGGCTGCCCTTCACGGACAGCTTACTCTACAAAGAGCAGGTTGAGGGAGGCATAAAGATAATTTCCCCACGGGAAATCCCAAAAATTACCCAAAAATGAAAATTCTGTTGTCATCTGCTTTCTAGGCACTGACATCAACCAGAAGGGATTAATTTTATCTCCCTTATATCTGGTAAATTGGGGGGATTACACACATTTCTTCTCCCGTCTGAATCGGCCAGACAAATCACTATACAATACAGATATCGTACCTGCCTTGTTAAACCTAAGCCCTCCTTAAATGTGAGGTTTGCAGGGTCCCCAGGGGAACTGTGGAGTAAAGTACGTTACTGTCATCAACGTCTGTGTCTGCGTTGCTTCTTTGAGTGACAAAAAGTGAATGAATGTGTGTGTTGGAGAGATATGGAGTAATGTGGCTTTCACACACAACGCGACAAAGGCACCGCGGCGTTTCTGCAAATGTCTTATTGCACTGTCCTGTAATGACTGCACTCATGTACGTACTTTATGCACCCCTGTGCAGCTTTTGTAGTCCTGTGTTGTTTTATGTAGCGCCATGGTCCCGGAGGAACGTTGTTTCGTTTCGCTGTGTACTGTACTAACCGGATATGGTTAAAATGACAATAAAAAGCCACTTGACTTGAATTCCACTGGATTGCGCCGCGCCACGGAGGTTCGTCGGTGTTCTACCTGGTTGACAGGTTACCCAAAAACGACCCGGTGTCGAATACGCCCGTGGCCAAAAGAAATGAGGCATCGATCCTGCTGCGACCCAAGCGACCAGCGAAGCGCAAACCGCGTTAAAAATCCCCATAAAAAGCGGCTAATCACCAGGACGCAGAAACGCCATTTGCAGTGACTCGCACCTCCGTAAGATGCAGGCAGCTCAGCTGCAGCAGGTTCTGCCAGTAGCGTCTCACCACCAAGCCGATGGACACAGGGGGGGCCGCTCGACGCTGTGAGCCTCTCCTTCGCCCCCCCAATATCACCTCTGCATGGGCACTGAAACTCTGAAGCAGGAGCATCAGTCTAAAGCCAGGGTACAGAAACACAGAGAAAAGTGCAGAGCAGAGTATGAACCTACATCTCTGTTCATGTGCGTTAATAACGACATCATATGACATAATAACAGCTGTCAGTCCATACCTGTCGATCATCAGCTCCAGCAGAACAACATGCGAGTGCTGATTAAATTCTTCTTCCCCCTCCACGAAGTCGTAGTGCTCCAAAAGTGATGCCAAGTCCAAATTGCAGGACATCTTATCTGGGAACTTCCATGAAGGAAATCGAACCGGACCGGTACAGGAAAGCACGTCCAAAACAGCTCCCTGAATATCCGTTAGATCTCTCCGTAGACTGTCCACACAGTCCTGGCGACCCAAAAGGTGGGTCATCACTCTGATGCCAGAAGTGACTAATGGTACGTCTATATCGGTAATAACCGAATCGGGCTTACAACAGATGCTTTTGGATTCGATGTTATGAAGCTAGCAACACTGCGAAACATCGGTCATGTTGTCACTGTATTGCCATTGTCACTGTATTTGTTGACAACTATCGTCATAGCAACTCTATCCCGAGCTACGAGGGTGGGGCTAAATTTTAAAGCAGCAATTCCCATGATTCTATGCGATCTGTGACCCGGAAGTGATCTGGTCAGGTCACATACGACGTGCCTGCGTTACAGCGGCTCGGTGAGCAGATTGAGTCTAAGTCCGTATTTTCATTGTGATTTTTTTAAAACATATTGACAAAATAGACGGTTCTTATTAGTAAGGTGCAACTTCAATAATTACTACCAAGAGGGCTGTGACTTGCGAATTACAGGCAGGAAGGCGAAGCTCATCGTCTCGCAGCCATGCCGCCTGGGCCCGTTCAGATCGTACAGCCGGAACTCAACAACTCGGTAAGTGTAACTACTAAATAACGTTCATTTATTTTCAGCCTGGTAGTTTGTTACCGTCTTGTTTGTTTTGTATTTGTAAAAAGCTAAACATTAATTTGGCTGTTGGTTAATTTCATTGTCCTTTCCTGTGCCGCTCTACAGGCCTTTGTGCTCCCTTCTTCAGTACATTAACAGATCTATAAATAGTAATAGTGTCATAGATCGGTGCGCAAATAGCTTTACCTGCTATTGAGTTAAAAAGCTATTTATTAATCTGTTCCCAGTATCCTTCTGGTTGTGCATAACAGGTTTAGTGGGCTTTTAAGTCACGTGCTGAATATAGTCGCTGCCCTTTAGTCCGATTTTTAGTGTGATATTCATGGTGATATTTTACCAACAGCAACCTGATGAGACGAAGGATGAAACTCCAGCAACAAAACCGATCGTGGGAATCATTTATCCGCCCCCCGAAGTTCGAAACATTGTCGACAAGACGGCCAGCTTCGTAGCCAGGTTTGCCTTCCGCTTGCAGCCTTAATGATCTTTTATTTATATGGCGCCTTTCTCACACTCAAGGACGCTTTACAATCAAACAATAATACAATGAAGCAATGCACGCACAGCAACAACAGCGATAGCAATAATGTTACATACTGGTAGATACAGCATTTCTGAAATATTTGAGTTTTCAATTGGAGCTTGAAGACAGACTTTACCTCTTGCAGACTGTGAAGTGGTGCATTCCATTTCGCTGGAGGTGGGTGAGGGTTAGCAGAAGAGGATTGATACAGGTTTATAATTTTAGATTCAATGTTTCATAGATGAGTTACAGAGCTCATCTGAAGCAGCAGGCATTTTAACAGGAGGCTGACAACTTATTTATAGTAGAAAAGAGTGTCGCAGGATGCACTGTTAGTAAGAGTGGAATAGTCTGATGTGCGGGCAGCTGTAAGAGCAAATCTGTTAGTCTTCAGGTTTCAGGTGTTCAACATTGGCCAGGGTATGGACTGTCAGACCTGTACTCTTACACGGCTCTTACAAGGCTTTTTGACTTGTTCTGGGCAGAGAGTAAATAAAGCAGAACATAAGAAACTTACAAATGAAGGGACGTCATTCTGCCCATCAAGCTCGTTTGGGGAGAACTTAACTAAGAGCTCAGAGTTGTTAAAATCTTATCTAGCTCAGATTTAAAGGAACCCAGGGTTTTAGCTTGCGAATTCGATTAGTCTTTGGGACCAGAGAAACCAATAAGGTCCAGTGGTGTATGACCCTTAGTATGGGTTGGAAAATCACGCTGTACAAAACTGAAACAATCCAACATCGAGCACAGCTCACAAGCAGAAGGGCAGTCAGTTTCCATATAAATTTTGAAGTCACCAATTAACATAATTGCAGAAAACGTGCCACAAACAAGAATAAGAAGTTCATTGAGGTCAGAGGAAATATTAGGATGGAGCTTGGGTGGTCTATAAATTAGTCTAATATGTAGAGAAATATGGCCAGTGATTTTAAAACCCAAATATTCAAATGATGAGAGATTTTGTAAATCAATAACGCTTGGTTTAATGCTGTCACGAGGGACCACCACCAAACCACTACCCCTGCCAGATAAACAGGGCTTAGACAGAAAGCCAGGGGGTGAGCAGGTTCAGTGGTGAGAAGTTGTTTGGAGTTTGCCAAATTTCACCGTGCAGTAGCATGTCCAGATTTTTTGTGGTAGGTAGGTAGGGGTAGTTTACTCCTCGATGATCGACAGTTTAAAAGTGCACATCGAAGATTTAAATCAATGTTTTTGTCTTGTTAATCCGCTTTGTTGTGATCAGCAGGTATACCAGCAAGCTCCTTGATCTAGTCCAGTTTCTTGATGAGCTTTTAGATGAGTCAATCAAATTGTAGGAATTATGATGAGGAAGTATACTTTATACAAAAATCACAACGTGGGGAGTGGTGAATATATTGCGGGCGACGAGCAATACCAAGCTCCGTACATAAAGTGTATGTCGTTTCTGAGCCGGGACTGAGAACGCCAAGCACAAAGTTGCAATGAGGAGTAGGAGATCATCCTCGGAGGCAGCGCCACTAACCGCCGCGTTAGCTAGAACCCACAAGTTACACCCAACTGAACAATCAACATAGTGAGCAAGAAAGTGGAGGCTAACCGACTATGCTGGCACGGCGGAAACATGTAAGGAGAGGGAGCAGGTGATATGACGGAATGCCTGACAAACAAAACGCTAGACAACGACCAGAAATAGCAGTGAAAAGTGGCAGCCAAAACACACATGGCGTTTGCTCAGCCAGAACCAGAAAAACCTAATTCATAGTAAAAGCATCAACATAGTGTCATTGAAACAAAAGGTTGCTTAGGTCTCATTCTGCTATTCATTTTGTATGAGGCATTTTGCAGGAACTTTTGGATTGCAGGATTTTTGACTTTGAGGACAGTGTTAATGGTGTGGCGGAGATATTGTAATGTTCCCGTTGTGCCTTTTGGAGCGCAGTCTAAAGGTCTTTAGCCAGGCGGGTCAGACGAGGTCTTTAATGGTGCGCAGATTTCCATACATATCCATTTATTGTGCTTGTAATTAGAGATGCGCCGATTCGGGATCTATGTCGGCACCAATCCAGACCTATTTGACAGATCGGGAATTGGCCATATGTGACCTGTCCACATCCAATACTTATTTAGTTTTTGGAGTCTGTAATAAGAGAGCTCCTGTTTCTTATTAAATCTCTTTGTACAATCAATCGCACGATGGCTCTTCCCCATTTTAGATCTCTCTGTCTCTCGCGGCCTTCACACTGAACGCTAAAGCTGCCGCTCAGGTTTTCTGCCTCCCAGTGGGTGTGAGCGCCGTGACCCCCACCTGCTGTGGTGTCATGCGCTTACCCTTCGCAGTGGGGGGGGCGTAAGAACATCAGATAAGAGGGCGACAATCAAAGTATTTTATGCTTTTAATAACAACCTGTACCAATGCAACTTGCAATCTTTGTCAAAACAAAGTTTTGAGATGTGGAAGCAGCGTTTATTGGAAAATCCCGCTAAAGAAAGCGCACGCAATTGTGTGAGACAGCAAAGAGCAATGGATGATTTCCAGTTATACAAGTTGTGCAAACTGATTGGCCTATAGTTTGCTGGATTACTTCTATCCCCTTTTTTGAATATGGGCGTTATATTAGCATGCTTCCAATCCGAAGGTACCACACCAGCAGATAACGATTTCTGGAATAGCAAAGTTAAAGGTTGACACATAATATCCCTCATCTCTTTTAAAACCATATGTAAGATACCATCAGGGCCCTGTTATTTATTTATTTTATTTATTTTGAGCTTAGCTAGGCTTTGTAGCACATCAGCTTCAGTTATAGATATACTGGTCAAAGATGAACCTGGATTAGGAATGAGTCAGTATGTTACTCGTGTCCTCTACACTGAATACCCGTGCAGAACAATCATTAAACTCATTAACTATATCAATTTCACTTTCTATTATAAGACCCTTACAATTCTGCAGATATGTGATTTCAGCCTTTAGAGCTCTTTTGGAGTTATAATATTGGAAGAAACTTTTAGTGTTATTCTTAGCCTCTAATGCAATCTTCCTTTCGACATCCCTCTTAGTGAGTCTACATTTTTAAATTTAAAATATTATTTATTTACCCCCCTCGTCTTTCCCCTCCTCAGGAACGGACCAGAGTTCGAGGCCAGGATTCGGCAGAATGAGATCAACAACCCAAAGTTCAATTTCCTGAACCCCAGTGACCCATACCATGCCTACTATCGGCACAAGGTCAACGAGTTCAAGGAGGGCAAGGCCCAGGAGCCGTCGGCCGCCGTGCCCAAGGTCATGCAGCAGCAGGCCTTGCAGCAGGCCCCGCAGCAGCAGCTGCCGCAGAAGGTGGGCTTTAGCTCGTCTCACTTGCCTCCTTCTATCTCTTGGTGTTATATGTATCAAATGAAATCTGGGGAGAAGCCATGAAGAGATCTCTGGGTAGCGTGGCGTGGTGAGCAGCTACCAATTATTTGGATGTTTGTGGGGGGGAGGGGGCTGGGAGCTGCTGGAGTCAAGGTTAAGTTAACAGGCCTGCATTGTCGTCCCTGCTTGTCACTGGGCAGGTCCAGGCTCAGGTGATTCATGAGACTGTGGTGCCCAAAGAGCCCCCACCTGAGTTTGAGTTCATCGCCGACCCCCCCTCCATTTCTGCCTTCGACCTCGACGTGGTGAAGCTGACGGCCCAGTTTGTGGCCCGCAATGGCCGCCAGTTCCTCACACAGCTCATGCAGAAGGAGCAGCGCAACTACCAGTTTGACTTCCTGCGGCCCCAGCACAGCCTGTTCACCTACTTCACCAAGCTGGTGGAGCAGTACACCAAGGTATGAGTGAGAACCATGTGCAGAACCATATGCAACACAGGCCCATAGAGGCTGGCAGTCATATCCACTGTGCTCTTGTCTGGCTCTCCAGGTGAAACACTGTTGCTTTCTGTGCTTTTCAGATCCTCATCCCACCCAAGGGGCTCCTGCAGAAGCTGAAAAAGGAGGCCGAAAACCCCAGGGAGGTGCTGGACCAGGTGGGTCCCTGAGCTATGCAAGCACAGTGCTGATGCTGATACTCATGGTGACCACGGCTTGCCGCCTCCTCTCTCTCCAGGTCCGCTATCGCGTGGAGTGGGCCAAGTTCCAGGAGCGTGAGAGGAAGAAAGAGGAGGAGGAGCGAGAGAAGGAGCGTGTGGCCTATGCCCAGATCGACTGGCATGACTTTGTGGTGGTGGAGACCGTGGATTTCCAGCCCAACGAGCAAGGTACCACCTCGAGCCGGGGACTCCAAGTCCAGCCACCAAGCACAAGAGACGGGCAAAATCCTGCGCTTCATGGTCCCTCTGTAGAGTCGACACACACATGTAAACCACGGGGCAAGTTTTTGCTGGACAGCTGCAGATTCTACAGGTCATGTTAACATTCGATTCAGCCTCGCCATGCAGAAAGGCTCATTGAGTAAAAACAGTAGAGTTTTACTGGTTTCAAGCATATAGCTGTAGAGCTTTAACCCTCTGAGCCCTGAGGGTAGAAAACACACTTTCACTGCCTGGGGCATGATCACACATTTCTTCAAATATC
>JAODKC010000044.1:571678-582452 GCA_026777985.1 Mormyrops attenuatus
CACCCACCCCCCCCCACCTCATGAGGATGAGCCGGCCAGTAAGAAGATGAAGACTGAAGACAACCTCATACCTGAGGAGGAGTTCCTGCGGAGGAACAAGGTACGTGGCCTGTCTCCATTTGGGGGAGGGGGCGGCGTGCTAGAACCTTCCGGGATGCTGATACTCTCTGCCCCCCAGGGCCCTGTGGCGGTTAAGGTACAAGTACCCAACATGCAGGACAAGACCGAGTGGAAGCTCAGCGGGCAGGTCCTCAGCTTCACTGTGCCGCTCACGGACCAGGTAAGGGCCTGACCGCCTCCCTGTTCCCCCCACCAGTGACAAGCTGTCAGGAGGCCCCAGTGACCACCCCCTGCTCCCTCTCTCCTTACAGGTATCTGTAATAAAGGTTAAAATCCATGAAGCTACCGGCATGCCAGCAGGGAAGCAGAAGCTGCAGTATGAGGTGAGCCCTGCCTGCCTCCCGTGGGCCTGCCTCCCGTGGGCCCGCCTCCTGTGGGCCCAGGCAGGTCACAAAGTCATAAGCAGACGGTCATAGGCACACAAATAACAGCCGTTCTGCCTCCAGGGCATTTTCATCAAGGACTCCAACTCACTGGCGTACTACAACATGAGCAGTGGCTCCGTCATCCACCTGGCACTGAAGGAGCGTGGAGGCAGGAAGAAGTGAAGGCCGCTGCGCTTCCTCCAGCTCCCTCTGCTGGCCTGGAGCAGACTGTCACGCCCCATCTGCCCTGAGGGTCCGCTTGCATCCCAGTGCTGCTGAATAGCTGTTTTTGGGACAACAGGCAGATGCGGATCATTTACCAGTTTCCCAAAATTTCCCTGCAGAACCTGTGCCGTGTACCCACCTCCCCCCATATAGTGATGGGATGGCACAGAGTGCCACCTGCAGGCTGTGACTGCCTCTGTGTACATGCCACTTGGAGTGTTCTGCTAAGGGTGACATTCTGCTTTGTTTAATTGCACAGCACACTGCTTGGGCATCAGTCTGTCACTGTGGTGTGCTACTCTTTTTGTTTGTTTTCTTACATCAGCTTTATCCCTTAGGAATCCTTGTTGTGAAAACCCAGTAATCTTGATGATTTGCTGCAATCAAACTATGCTGCGGTAGAAATGTATCCCGTGCTGATTATCTCAAGGTCACCTTTAGATTTTTGGTTTTTTTTGTACCTTCCCCTCCAGACAAACGGCATTACCTGGCATGTTGCTATTTGCATGGAGAAATTAAAGTTGCTGTTGATGTGAATATAGATAGGTTTGCTTAATCGTTGTAGGTCTGATGTAACGCTCATCTCGACTTTGTATACTAGATTTTCTTCCTAAACTTTAAATAAAGTCATTTTCTTCTGGGTACCTGAGTTGTTTGTACTTACTGATACCGTCAGGTGGGAGGGTAGGGGAGTGGGTCTGTGAAATGAAGGGTAAGCCATGCCGGCTCGAGTTGGTTCCTGTATCCCCTGAAGCCCGCCGCAGGTACCGGCCAGATACCACAGTTGACTAATGTACCGTCCGCAGAAATTGGGTCTTTTTACCCGATATCTTTATACACAAAAGTGCGTGCGATTCATCCTGTTAATGAAGTTTAAGCGCCAGCGCTGTCCCCCCGCCACGGCCCTCTCCCCCAGGTAGGAATCCCCGGGCGGCCCCGGTCACCAGTGCGCAGATGTCGGCGGCACCGGAATCCGGACGGCGGAGGAGCGGCGCCGGTTTAGCTGGAAGGCGGACGGGCGGGCGGGCAGCGGCTCGGAGGAAGCGGAATACGGCTCGGCAGGAAGGGCTGGCGTTAGCGGCGCCTCGGACACGCAAGGCTGCTGCCCTTAAAAGGCTCCGTGACGACGACTAACGTTAAGCGATCGCTGGATGTGCGGTTAGTTACCGAAAGCGGAGGAAGCGCGTATCGAGCAGGCGGGGAGCCGACGCCCAGGGCGGCAGCGGACGGCGGCTTGGCGGCTTGGCGGCCGGGCGCTGGAGGCGCTGCTCTTCGGCCGCGATCTTTAATAATCCAGCCTAATCGCGGGTTTGATGATCGGCACGGCGAGTTTTCGGCGTCGGGGAACTTGGCTCGGGCTCCGCCAGACGAAGCTGCGGTCCGCCGGAGTCGCGGCTCCTTTTTCATTCTGAAGTTCGGATCTGTCCGTTTAACCCGGAGGCTCCCGGTTAGTGTTAACTGCGTTCGCGTTACTCTTAGTCTTACCGTCTTACTACTCGGTTACTCTTAGGAGGGTCTCCTTCATTCTGCTTCTGGTCTCCACCGGGATCCGACTTCCCCATGACCGCCGCCTTATGAGGAGCGGTCGCCTGGTTTCATCCGCCCGGAGAACCGGAGCCAGTTTGGTGGCAGCTGAGAGAGTCGGAGGCGGAGCGGCGACGGGGAAGCGGGCCGCCAGCCATGGCCGAGACGGAGGAGAATGGCCGCCGGTCGGCGACCGATTCCGGCAGCCTGCAGGGAACCGCGGACAGCCTGGCGGACGGAGAGAGCTCCTTCGACTCGGACTCCGAGACCAACGGCTTCGCCAACACCGACAAATACGGATTTATTGGGGGGTCGCAGCGGAGCTCCGGGGACTCGTAAGTGCCGCTTACCGGGCGGGGTCTGTATGTTTTGTGGGTCGTGAGTAAAAGCCGAGTGGCCGCCGCTGGCAGCGGCTCTGTGGGCGACCGCCTGAGCGAGTCCCGGCGGGTGAAATGCGAATAAAAACAGGACGCAACCATTTACGGGGCGTATAAGCCCATATTCTATTGACGATATAACAAAGACAACACGTCAAATGCCGAAACCGAGTCGTTTCATTGTTTTATGACAAATTTTTTGTCGGAAACATGTTTCCATAAAGTTGGGACAGGGTCACGTTTACCGCTGTGTGGGAGCCGAGGAGCGCAGTTCCGGGACTTTGGAAAGTGAAATGTTGTCCAGTTCTCGCCCGATATAGGATTTCAGCTGTGCAAGTTTGGAGTCTCCTTTATCATATGTTTTCTTTCATGAATGTTTTCAGTGGGTGACAGATGTGGACTGCAGGCCATCTTATCACCCGGAATCTTCTACTGCGGAGCCATGCTGTTGTAAAATGTGCAGAATGCGGGTTGGCATTGTCTTCCCGACCTATACAAGGCCTTCTGTGAAAAAGACATTGTCTGGATGGCAGCATGCGTTGCTCCAAAAGCTGTACATATCATTGAGCATTAAGGGTGCCTCCCCAGATGTGCAGGCTACCCAGGCCATGGGCACTAAGGCACCCCCATACCATCAGGGATGCTGGCCTTTGAACTGTCCCTCTCCTCTTTGGCATCCGTGATTTCAGAAGAGAATTTGAAAATTTGATTAGTCAGACCACGGGACAGTTTTCCATTTTGCCTCCGTCCTTAAATGAGCTTAGAACCAGGGAAGTCGGAGGCCAAATAACCTAATTAGTTATACGATATTCAACCAGATGTTTTCTTTTAGCGTTTCGGATTCAAATGGACCATATATTGGTCAGAACACAACAGAATTCCTCAGTTTCAGCATTCGATATGTTGTCTTTGTTCTATTCTCAATTAATTATGGCTTTATATGATTTGCAAATAGTTGCATTCTGTTTTTACTTATTTTCCACGGCATCCCAAGTTTTTTGGACACGGGGTTATATTATGACTCCCCTGCTCATTCCTGACGGTTAAGTGCTGCAAATGTCCCCTGTATGTTTGTGAAAGGTATGTAGTATGAACGTTTACATTTTTTTAAATGACTATAAAAACTCGCCGGACGAGGCGTGACAGCCTGCTCCAGGTCAGCAGAGTGAGATTTGCCAGCCATGGTTGGTTCATAAAGCATAGTCCAGTCCCCCCCCGCCACAGTCAAAAACAGGTGAATTGTGGGGGGGAGTGTGCCCTGCGTTGGGTTGGCGCCCCATCCTGGGTTGTTCCCTGCCTTGTGCTGGTAGCCTCTGAGATCCAGACCCTTTGCAACTCTGAATGTATGTAACTGGTTACAGAAAATGAATGGATGGATGGACTGTTTATAATGCAATGTAACATGCTTTGGTAATTTAAAGCAATAGATCAATCCTCTCCTGATCCTGCCTGCCAAGAGGCCTGCTGGCCCCCTGTGGGCCCCTGTGCTGCTGTGCCAGGGTTCCGCAGAGCTCTGTAGCTCTGAGCCGTGCCTCAGGCCTGCCTGTCCACCTGCTACAGTGATGTCCACTTACATTTATTTTGTTTATACCCAAAAAGCTGTGATACCCATTTCACCCCAATTCCTTGCCAGAGCTGAAGCTCACGTCAGCCCCACAATAAAATCACCCCACATTCACACTCACTTGGTGCCAAAAGTGTAGAAAAATGCCATTTGTCCTGCTATGGGACAGGTACTGTTTTGGAAGTAAAGACAAAGACATGGAGGACCTTGTGAGATACAATGAACACAAGACTTTTTTTTTAAATTTCCTGGAAATGCTTCCATTATTTTTAGCTTGGCAAATCAGTTTATTCTGCTACAGACTACATCCATGTTCGTGGTACACAATGTTTGTATGGAACTTTGACTTTGTATGTGCACGATGACAGACAAATTAACTATCTAACTTGGTGTTAGCTGATTTTTATACAGCAGAGCAAGAAGAGAACAAAAGATTTTGGTAAACTTTTATTTTTCAAATATACAAACAATCAAGTAACATATAAATCTTTTTATTGGAATAAATAAATATAAAGTGATCCTCCTGTTCATCTGCATTTTCTTCGCCTGTCATAACAAGCAGACGAAAGACAGAAGCGGTAAATTTCACTTAAATCACTGACGTTTCAAGCAAGACACGAGTCTTATTTGCATTGCTATAACAAAGCACACTGGGCTAAAGTTATACAGACATTATTATAGGCATGCTGTGTCTGATCACACCCTTATTTCCACGTAGTCCACAAACCAGAAATCCCAAATGATGATGAATGTTACACATTAACATACACGAATAGCTGTACGTTATGTATCACTGGCTGGGACACCAAGGTCAAATTGTGATGGTCACTTAGTAAGCTAGGTGTTCAGTGCAGCCATATATCATCCAGTGCAAGTTACAACACAGGTCCAATTCACAAATCGCAACCGAGCATTTAATGATAAGCCATTTTGTTTGAGGGATACTTGGATGTAATTAAAGTTCATAGTAACATTGCAAGCAAACATAACAATAACAACTCACACAACTTCTCCAAAGTGGTCACAGAGTTCAGTGCTGCAGTCATCTGCTTAACGGGTTTCGAAAATAGGTCCATATTTGATTTTACACCACCACTTTCGATTAACTCTTTTACACTTCCTGTATTCTTTTTTTCAATTTGTTAATCTTGTTCATGACTTGCTCTGTTGTTCTGATAAGCCATGCCTTCTCCAGCTCACTCTGCATTGCTTTATAAACTTTTGTTTTCCGCCGTGATAACCCAACCCTAACCCTAACTCTAACCCCACCTCCTGATGATGTGCGCTCCCAACACTGGCCCTTTATCGCCGTTTTGTTTTTGGTGTGAATATAACAACTGGGCTGCAGTTTGGGCTTGGCACGGGCTGCGGCCCTGGTGTGAAAGGGCTTTAGCAGGTGTCCGTAGTGTAGCTCTCAGTTTTTCTCTGCTTCTCTGCTCTGCTGGGTGTCATGCTCCTCAAGTTAATGGCGTCACGGGTCCCATCTTGTGATTTGGTAAGGGGGGGCAGGTGAAAGGTGTTTAAACTTACAAACGGGTCGGTGCCGACCCGAACACCTGAGCTATTATAATCTTGACCTGAGCATTTATAATTTAGTGATTTTTTTTTTTTTGTTTAAATAGAGCTTCCTGACAAAGTCAAAAAGCCTTGATGCAGTACACAAATATATGTGGTGCTTTTATGCATTGTAAACTTACAAACGGGTCTGTGCCGACCCAAACACGATAGCAAGGCTAAATTGTTTGCTTGTTTTCAGTTGGGTAGTCCTGCAAGGGCCCCTCGGGAGCAGGAAGCCTCCAGGGGGAGGCAGAGAGCATCGCCATGGCACAAGCTGCCCCCCCCCACCCCTGAGTCAAGCGCTGTCTGATTTCCTGGCCCTTCCTCCCGCTTTTGTTGTTGCTTCCCTGGTGTCCTGCTGACCCCCCCCCCCCCAGACGCAGGCCATGCGCTAGCTGCTGGGGAAGGTGAGGGCTGTCTGAGAACGTGTCCGTTGTTGCCTGTGCCCCTCCCCCAGCAGCATCGGTGTTACGGCCACCATGCTTCCCTGTATTGCTGAACAGAGCCGTGCATGTACAGCGTGAAATATAAACCCTGCTTGGTCAAGCACGGCCCCTTCACCAAATGGGACGACCAGACGCTGGGTCTCCCTGGGATGTCTCCCGGCCATCGCGCTGCAGTCGCCTTTCTTTTGCGTGTGGGTTCCTCTGAGCTGGGCAACTTCATTGCCTGCCTGTCCTCGGGGCTTCTTGGTACTAGCTGCGTCACCGCTGTCCACGCCTGTCTTAGGACTGTGAAGCCAGCTGTTCTATCACAGTCTGTGTAACATGCCTGTGTGTGCCAGTTATCCTAAAAATTCTCTAACGAAGCAAACAGAGGTCTGCTCATCCATACCAGCAGCCCTGAAGGACGCATAAGTCGCCAGATGTGGCCCTGATGTTCTAGGATGCCTGTGGGATATAAAGACAGGCTTTGGAAATGCAGTGACTCATTTTTCCAGGGCCTTTTTTGATGATGGGTGCTGCAGAGTCTGGGCTCCACAGATAATCTGTGTGAGACTACTATTCCTCACGGGCTGGAGTTCTTCAGTAAACTTGCTGAGTTTCACTCTGCAGCTCTTAGCAAGATCAGAAATCCCTCTTGTACTCTGTCAGATTCTGATGGTGTAAACAGAACTATTCGGTTTGTCCGGTTAAACCAGCTGCCAAAGCTGCTTCCGGAGCATTCTGTCTGCATGTTGTGACAGGAGTCTTCAGAATAGCGCTGCTTTCATGTGAGCCTCAGCTGTGTTAGTCTCCTGTGAATCACCGAGGCTTTGTCAGAGAGCCCTGCCCTGTGTTCTGCACGTCCTTCTTCAGCCTCTTGGAGGGAGTTGGACCTCTTTTCAGATGCTGCACAGGCACTGCTGCTGGTTTGAACGGGCTTTCTTGAAAATTTCTGTGTGTTAATTTTTGCTTTATAATTATCCTGCATACGAAGTACACATTCTTCATCCCCCTGCCTTCTATTGAGGCTCTCTGATATGTCTCATGGAAGAAGTTGCCTTCTAACAAACTTCAGATAAGGTGTACTCACACTAGGCCTGGTTGCCCAAACACGGTTATTGCCCTTCCCGCACTGCCCCACTGGTCTGTGCTTGCCTTGTGTTGAATGTTCCAGCATGCTGTCCTCATCACCACCGGCACTTGGAGAGCTGCCTGGGCACGGAACTCAGCCAAGACATCGATGATGCTGCTGACGTTTCCACAAACACGACAGCAAAGGCATCGCTTTGGTCTACGAGCTGCTGGAGATTTGGGCCGATGAGAGTATCCAGGAATAACTGGATGGAACACGCAAAAACTCGGAGATACCTCATAAGATGTGAGGCTGTCTTATACGTGCAGCACAAATAAATGAAAATCACTGTGTTGCATACTTAATAAATCTATTAGAGTCATGTGTCATCGCGCCCAGTACAGCCCCAAATAAGGGCATTAATCATGAGCTCCATTGTGCTGTGAGACGTTTTCTTCAACACAGTCATACGGCGATGAAAGCGTGCTCTGGCCAAGATCGTTAAGCATGATGCGAGTATAGATTAGCGGGGGAGTGGGGCATTAGTGCTTGGGCGCAGGCCAAGTCTGATACAGACTAGAAGGGGAGTGGGGGCAATCGTGCCTGGGCACGGCACCAGGCAACCAGGTCAAGTGTGAGTATAGACTAGAAGGGGAGTGGGGGCAATCGTGCCTGGGCACGGCACAAGGCAACCAGGCCAAGTGTGAGTATAGACTAGAAGGGGAGTGGGGGCAATCGTGCCTGGGCACGGCACCAGGCAACCAGGCCAAGTGTGAGTATGCCTTGAGTGTCCTGTTGCAGTCTAGGCTTGTTTAAGGGCGTGTGTTGGTGTGAAGGGTGACGCTAAAGGCTTTCTGTGCAGAGGTGTGTGAATTTACTCTCCTCTGAATGCAGGCAAGTCTTCCTGCCTGCCTGCCTGTATTAACACGTCCCTAAACCTGCAGTTTCATTATGCTAATTAATCTGCCATCTTAGGATAGCCTTGGCAGAACACAACTGGTACATTTAGGGGAAGGTTAAAACCCTATCGGTTAGTTAGCAGAAAGCTAACAATGTTTGCTATGCTGGCCTTAGAACTTCTGTCTTTGGGTTTTTCCCTCACTGAGTTACACTTCCTGAAATGTGGCCACACCACGTCTATGCATTCCTGACCTCACTTTTAAGATTAAGTGATTTTTACATATGCCATGTTCTAGCTAAGGGAACTTGACGGACTGGTTTTTAAAGGCTACGATGCTGGTGCAGGCATCCCCAGATGTGCTTGTTGCTTGGTAAAGTGGTTCGGGTTGGAATGAAGACATTCTGGAGGGGGGTGGGGGGGAGCCAGGAAAAGTAATGAGAACTTCTGTACTATGCAGATACCAGGTTTGTGGGTGGGATTAGCCGTTACTGTTGGGGGGCAGCAGTGGGGGCAGTCGCCTGTGGATCTGAAGCCTCGCTAATAACATGCCCTGGTCCCACAGTGCCTCCCGCTTTGTGAAGGGCGATGAAGCCCCAGCAGGCCGCTCTGCAGTGTATGGGTGTTCACTGCCAGTTATTCATCAGCATTCGCCAGTTATTGTCATTTATCCAGATGGCAACTGCGAATGCTTAGATACGGGTTAGCTTAGCTTCTGTCCACCTCCAGCTTTTCAGGTGCTGTAAATGTCATTGAGTGTCCCGAGTTGCTGGTCTTGCACCTTCGTTTTCACAGAAATATCCATTATGGTTATAATGTTGGGGTCGAAGTAGGCAACAGAAAGACCTTCCCCAATAACTAGTGATCTCCAACCCCTAACCCTAACCCTAACCCTAACCCAATCACTACTGACCTTTATAAACTCACTGGTAACTGGATTTTTTCCCCCATTTTTTGTGCCTATATTAATATGCTAGTTGCCCTTTACTGGGATGAAAGCTTGAGCTAAAGACATAAATACTAAAATAATGGAGGTGTTTGTGTTAAACAATCATCCGTTTTCTGTAGTGGAGGATGAGGGATTTCCTCATTCCCCCAGCTCATTCCCCCAGCTCATTCACCAGAAAACCCTGCTGCAGTCTCCTAAGTTGGTGCTATTTTGATTGGCCAGGTCAGTTATGGATATCAGTAATGCTAGAAAAAAATGTGTCACTGCGCTACTGCTCCTTTCTGTTAATGTGCCACAGTTCCAGTTAGTGGTGCACCGATGTAGAAATGTTGCCGGTACCAATATAAATGTGTCTAATTGTTGTCTTACCGATACTGATTACCGCTAAACTCTCCACAAATCTGTGTGTGTGAGGTGGGAGTTAGCAGAATGACGTTATAGCAAATTTTTAAGTTCTTTTGGAAAACGAGATCAATCTGTGGGCCAGATCTAATGCTGTATTTAAAACATGGCGTGCGTCTAAAACCATCTAGGGCTGGTACTTTGAGCCAATAAAATGCCTCATCCTCCACTATGGAAAATGGCTAGTTGTAATTGCAATCACCTCCATTATTTTAGTAGTTATGTCTTTAGTTCTTGTGCTGCTGCTTTTTTAAATATTGACTAAAATCTAAGTATCCGTCAGCTATATTAATGCCGACGCCTTGACACTGATATATCATGCATCTCTAGGTCTGGACCATACAGACACATCAGGCTTGTGCTCTTTATAATCCCCTCACCGTGGGCATCTGCTTGTAGGTAGCTCTTGGCATGTGGAATAGGCCTACACCTAAGGAAAGGCCTTCCAGTTAGGAGAAAGCCTGGGACCTAGAAGCTCCAAATAATATACCCAGAGATCTTCAGGGAGGGAGTGGTGGATTGTTGGAGGTGTACTGATGGCTTATTAGATCCAGGACCCATGTGAGCCCTGTCTAACTGCCAGGACCCCCACAGCCTACTGCTGACACACACACCGACACACAGCCGCAGACACACAGAGCGCGTGGGTCCTGCCAGTGCCTGGAACTTCCTGTTTTCTGTGACTGTGTAGGATGGGCCTTGCTCTCAAGGCCACGGCATTCTGGGGCTCAGGGCTCTCGCAGTCCTCTGGACGATCTGTTTTGTGTGGAGGGAGTGGGGGGGCTTGCATGTGGAAAAGGGGCATTTGCTGCTGAAAGATGCCATGTATCCCAGCCGCCTCTGCTACCACTCATTTATTATTTCGTTTCCTCCTTGGCCCCCACAGCGGCCTGGACAGCTGATTATGCTGGCGGCGGTGACAGGCTGCCCATGTGCTGGGTGCCGAGTGAAAGTGGGCAGCCTCTGCTGTTGTGTCCCACTTCCCCGTGCCATTTCTCATTTTCCCTCACCGTGAACTTTGCTGTCTCTTGTTTACCTCTTTTTCTGACACCGTGTTTTCTTCCATTTACTGAAGTTGAATAGTGTGCTTGTATGTGAGCAGAAACTGTCTAATTTTTTCTTTTGTGATCACACAATGGGGCAGTTGTTGCCCTGGGGTGCCGCTGCTTCCTTTCATTGGTGCCTGGGCCTGCAGTGACGTGCCAACATGCACACAGGAAGAGGTGGCAATTTCAGGTCCAGAAAGTAAAAATCCAGACCAGGATTTTGTTTCAACCAACCAGCTGAGCGTAAAGA
>JAODKC010000044.1:653653-663679 GCA_026777985.1 Mormyrops attenuatus
GTGTCCCCCCGGATTGGGACCCACGGGGGGTCCTCCGCCGTGCCGGCGCACCGCGCCCCTCGGTGTGGCCCCCTGTCTCCACTTCATTGTGGCGGGCGGCGCCCCCCCAACCCCCCCCCCCCCCCCGCTCCAGTCCCGGGGTCTGTGGACCTAAATGCAGCCCCTGTCATCCCAAGGCGGCTGCCTGCTCAGCTGCTTGCATTCAGGGGCCAAAGATTGAGGGCCCTTGCAGGAACACACAGGCATTCCTGTCGCATTAGAGATTTCAAACATTCCCAAAAGGACAGTGAGTGTGTGCTGTTGCCCAGGAGATGGATCTCCTGGAATGGCACCTGCAACAGGAAGCCATGCTTGTTGGGCTTTGTGATGCATCTGTACAGGTGCATGATGGGAACATGGGAGTGCTGGGAAAGCAGAAAGACACCATGTGAGCCAGGAGGGTGTCTCTGTGCCCCCGCCCATGGGTGCGAGGCCCCCGCGGTCTTCACAGGCACCAGCTGAGGTGCCCTTGAATGGAGCCCTTTAGCACTGATAGCAGAGCAAAGCTCGCCGGCGAATGGCCAACCCCCCCTTACCTCCTTCCTCCATCACCCCCCCGCTCGGCCTCCCACACCTCCTCTCCCCAGGAAGAACACCCTCATTCTCTCCGCTCATCTGGCCTCCACTGCACACCCCCACCCCTCCCCCCTTCCTGACAGGTGCCCCCATGAAAAGCCCACCAGTGCAGAGCTGTTGGGGGTGGGGCCGGGGGGGTGGGAGGTGAGTGATGGATGGAGAAGAGCCATGACGACAGGCAGCATGCAGCCTCTCTCAGTGACGTCACACTTGGTGGAAGATTATCAGCCAAGCAGCAGAAAGTTCAAAAAGAAAATGTGCGGTATGTCAGGACAGCAGACAAATAGCAAAGTGGGCAATGGGGGTGTAGAGTGGGGGCTTTATTTTGTTTTCTATGGCAAAATGCCTTTTCCCCCCTGGGTGGAGCTGGGGGGCCCCATGCAGATGTGAGTCAGTAGTGTGCGGCTTGCATTCCTCAGGTCACTCCTCACACTCATTTACTGCTGCGAATCAAAGAGGTTGTTGTGCCGTAGTGCAGACAGGAGGGAGGACCTCTTGCAGGCAGACACTGACACCTGCTGGTCTGAAGCAAGAATTGCTGCTGTTTTTACTTGCACTACCTGGGTGCAACACACTATCTGGGCGTGTCACACTACCTGGGCGTGTCACACTATCTGGGCGTGTCACACTACCTGGGCGTGTCACACGACCTGGGCGTGTCACACTATCTGAGCGTGTCACACTACCTGGGCGTGTCACACTACCTGGGCGTGTCACACTACCTGGGCGTGTCACATTATCTGAGCATGTCACACAAAGCCGCTGCTAGCGTCTTTTGCAAGGCTGCACTGCCTTCAGCAAAAAGATTAAGACTTAAAAACTTAACAAACAACCTTTTAGACACATAATCAATATGTTGTGCCAGCAATTCATTATGTTACAATCAATAACATTCACTCTCCACCAAACAATCAAGAAGTTCTTAAAATCTCAATTCTTCCTAAATATTTCAACCAGAAGCTTTTATTCAAAGTAACATACACTTGAGAGAGTAGGATCAGCTTAGGGCCTCATTCAGGGCTGCAACAGTAACATCACTCTGCTGACCATGGGACCAATGACCAGTGCTCGCAGGACCCGGCTGAGGAACACTTATCACCCCACATCCATCACAGTTCTGAACTCGCAGCACTGATCTCCAACATTCTGATCCGATATTTATGTGTATTTAAACCACTTGACTCTGTGACGTTTCTTGGATTCCATTTCATGCCTCAGATTCTATTTAATTGTAAGTTTTACTATGCATCTGCTGGGGTGTTCCAAATTAAATCTCATTGTACTTGAGGATATCAACAAATCAGGCCCTTGGAAGCTGGCCGTCGGGGTTATGTGTGGGATGCAAAGAGCTTGAACATGGCATTTTGCTTTAAGGTGGGAATGAGGGGAGAGGTCCACGGGTAGAAAGAGAAGGAACTGCCAGTAAGACGGGAAGATCAAGATTCATTTTGAGGATTTTTAGAAAGATGCGGTGTAAGAATTCAGGGGCTGCATCCTTCGAAGGACACGGAGGTCTACGGAGGATGCAGCCCAGTCTATGCAGGCAAGAAAGGCAGCAGTTACTGCTTCAAACCAGCAGGGGAGGGGAGAGGTGCACGGGGGGACAACTGGTGGAAAAACTGTACAAACGGGACAAAGTGCAATGAGAACAGGACAGTGCAGGAAAGTGCGACAAGAGATGAACCTATAAAAGACATTTTATAGAGTGAGAAAGCGTGAGTGTCACGCTAGAGCATTTGGCGTGACACGATTTAAGACTCACTCTCACGCAAGAAATATTAAGGCAAATTATTATTATCCCATTATAATTCTAAAATTAGCGGCATCAAAAGCGTTGAGGCAGTTTGCAAATACTACAGACTAATTACAAGGTAATGAAACTCTTACATAAATGCAAATGTGTGTGCAGACTTGTCTCGAATTGAAAATCTCACGCCAGCCAGCTGATCAAGGTTGGCAACCCTGAGTTGCAATACTTAAGGAAGTTTTATTCGCCGTTACACATTTCAGTAGTAGCTCAATAGAAACAGTGGCAGAATTCACAGCTTATCTTAAAATAGAAGGAAATGATATTTTGAGTTACATGTAGAAACTCATTTTTAAGATCATTATGACAATCTGATAATAGTCTTGTAGTTATTAGAATCATTTATTTGGAAAATGGCTTGATTTGAAGATGATTTGAGTGATACCGAAACGAACAAGGCATGACTAATAAAACTAAGGAGGTTACACGGATTATATCATAATTCATAACATTTACCCAGGGATAATTTGGGGATGGTCAGACTTCTTGTTATGCATCGAATTAGTTAAAATATAGAAGAGCGTATCGGTCCGGTGGGGGGGCTGACGTCACGGCGAGACCCCGCCCCTCGGTGACGCTCATTGGTTGGGCGGCGCCTTGGCGTCCCGTTGAGGAGGCCATCTTGTATTTCTGCGGCCGGGCGGCGTGTTCGACTCGCCGCGGTACCGTCCTTCTGTCCCGCTACGCCAGCCGGCCGCCTTGTGAAGCTTTTCGCTTTGGGTCCATGGTCGTGCGGAGCCTCGCCGCGCTGCCCTTCGGCGGCCGTGCTGACTGAGCTCTCTGGCCGCTGTGCGTCGGCCGTCGGCCTTTCCTGCGCTCATGAACGGGGGATAAATGGTGCCGAAATCGGGCAGCGGCGTGTGGGCTCCCGTCGCCCTCCTCCTCGCCGTCGTCCTGACCCAGCAGCCCCGGACAGGTGAGCGCGGAAGGACGCGGCCGCGCTGCTGAATGCTACCGGCGAGCTGAAAGGCGGGGCTCAGCGGACATGGCGCCACCTAATGGCCAGATTGGCTCGCTTAGCAGTAGCACCGTCGGCAGTCCGGCCCCCTGTAGCGGCCCTAAGTGGGAGTGCGGCCGGTGTGGGGGGCGGAGGAGAGCCGCGGACAGCCGGAGGGGATGCGCCTGGGCGGCGGCTTTATTTCAGCTTGATGGTGTAAGAGGTTACGGTGACGGGGCAGCTGCATCACAGCACAGTGTAAACATTTACACAATGAAAAGTCATTTAGACGTCGATTATGTGGTGGTGTAATACATTATATATCGGTATGTCCTACCCAGAAGCTGTCGGTCCTTTGCTGATCTCTTGCTCTAAATGTGTCATAAATTTAGTATTTGCGCTTTGACTCAATATGCAAATGACTTTGTAAATGGATAAGATGGCGCTGTATTAACGTGTTTAACACTGTACATCAGTGTTCACGCTGTGAGAGTGACCCAGTGCTCCCACAGCACCTTGTGTGCTGGTCTGCGGGACTGGCGGCGGTCGCCTGCTGGTGCTGGTCTGCGGGACTGGCGGTACTCATCCCAGCTCCATGTTTTGTTGCAGGTTCGCGGCTCACTGCAGCACTGCGGGTGACAGGTACCCAGAAACCGGCCTGCAGGGGGTCTCTCCTCAACAGCCTGATTGCCTGCTTCCCTCGCTTGCCTTTGTGTATTTATTTTTTTGGGGGGGAGGGAGGGGGGTCTTGCCAGGTTTAACCTGGGGAGGCATTTCTCCCCTGGTCGTTTGCTGGACTGGAGCTGCCCCCCACCCTTACTGAAGAAGGCCAATGGCGTGTGGCTGGGGGCTCAATGTTTATTGGGGGCACCTTGGATAAATGCAGCTGTTTTCTAATGCGATACATGCTTTCAGGTGGTTTCTGCTCCCTTCCTTGGGCACGGCAGTATTTTTGTTTGTGTGTGTGTGTGAGACGCCATGTCCCCGCTGACGCCCCCTCCCATTTCAGAGCCGCGCTGTCCTCCCGGACAGTTCGACTGCCGCGGTGGCAGCATGCAGTGCATCCCTATGTCCTGGCGGTGTGATGGCTGGGCGGTCTGTGAGGACAGCAGTGACGAGCTGCACTGTCCCCGTGAGTGACACACCACCCACACACACACACTCGCCTGCTCCCTCTGCTGTCTCCAGCTGTGTTCCTTAAAAACTACATGGTTGGTGCCAGGGGGCCGTCCTGGGGAGTGGCGGTGGCTGGCTCCGGAGCTTTGTTGACAGGAGCACCCTGTGTGTGATGCCCCCTGCAGCTACAAGAGAGGAACGCCTCCACCAAGGGATTGGCTTCGAACAGGCAGAGGATGTTGTGGGCGTGGCCCAACCCATACGCTTCAATAGTAAGACACACCCCCTCCCGCTGAAGTATGGGGCATGTGCTACTTGGCTGTCTAGGTAGATGTCTGCTAGGGATGCGTTCGGCCCACTGAGGCGTGCCGGTAACGCCACTGGTCCCACCTCAGTTGTATTTAATGGTTTGTATTTAATGCTTTAGCCCAGATTCACAGCTTTAAACATAGATTTATCATGTGGAAAAATGGCAGAGTTTGGTATCAGAGTAAAGCGCCCGGTGCCAGTCCTTTGAGCCTTGCGGTGCTCTGACGTAGCCCACTGAGTGCATGAGACACCCTCTGCTCTCCCACAGAGAAATGTCCCACCGGATGGCACCACTACGAGAAGACGGCTAGCTGCTACCGGGTCTACCCCGAGAGTGAGAGCTACTGGCAGGCACTGGAGACGTGCCAGAAGGTGAATGGCTGGCTGGCCACCTTTGTCACCAGTGAGGAGCTGCAGTTCATCCTGCAAATCGAGGTAGATGAGACAGTGTGCGGTCGCAAGGACCAGTGCAAGTAAGTATGTTCACTGTCTGCTCTGCCCTCCTCTTCTCTGCCTGTCTGCCCACCCCACCCTCTCTGATTAGTGCTGTTCTTGCTGTGGCTGCTGTGTTGCAGGTTCTGGGTCGGCTACCAGTATGTAACTGTGAGCAAGAACCACAGCCTGGAGGGCCAGTGGGAGGTGGCGAATAAGGGTGAGCTATGGCAGGGTGGCCAATGGGAGGTGGCGAATAAGGGTGAGCTATGGCAGGGTGGCCAATGGTAGGTGGCGAATAAGGGTGAGCTTTTGGTGGCGTGGTGGGTGGGGGCGTTATTGCTGAGTCTCTTTCTCATCATCGCCACCCTCTCTTGCTTTGTTCAGGTCCTATGCAGGTGTTCCTGCCTCCCGAAGGCCTGATCGGTTTCTCTGAGGCCTCGCCCATCCAGGAGAGCGTCTTCTGTGCCCAGCTGCAGCGCTTCCAGATGAAGAGCATGAATGAGCGTGGCCTTCACAGCTGGCAGGCTGAGAATTGCAACAGGAAATTCCCCTTCCTCTGCAAGAGGAGTATGTTCTACTTGCTGACTGTGGCCGGCCTTCTTGGAGGCCTGTGTCTGTCTGGCTGCCACGTCGGGCAGCATGTCTGTTGGATCTCTGGATTCGTCTGGAATGTTCTCTGCATGTTGGAACGTGTAGCTCCAGACACAGGCAGAGCTGATGGGCGTGAACCAGCTTCCATCAGCTTCTGTTGGTCCCACTTGAGGCATTAGTGTTATGGCTCCTTTTACTCTCCTGCTGGCAGTGAGAGTAACTGCTGCCGTTTCTTTCTTTGGCAGGACAGACGTGTGTGGACATCAGGGACAATGTGGTGAGTGAGGGCTACTACTTCACGCCCAAGGGAGACGACCCATGCCTGAGCTGCACATGTCACGCTGGCGAACCAGAGATGTGTGTGGCGGCACTGTGCGAGCGGCCGCAAGGCTGCCAGCACTTCCGCAAGGACCCCCGCCAGTGCTGCAAGTTCACCTGCCTGGATTCTGGTACAACAAAGACCCACGCTGCCAAAACAGTGCTGAACCCAAAAACGCAGACCTGAGCTGCATTTCTGTGATGTCAAAGTGCTGGTTTAATTACATTTCATTTACACTTATTTAAACTGGGACAGTCCACAATAAAACATTAACCTTGTATACAGCAACGAAAGTTGCATTGTACCAAGTTTTTGCAAGTACAGTTGCTCCTCTACTTATGAACTTTCAGACATACGAACGAAGAGAATCTTTAAGTTCAAATTGTGTTCACTGGGCTCCCGTTTCGTGTCCGCAACAGCAAAAAAAACATTTCTGCGCTCCAGTTCCGCCTAGTACGATTTCTGGCCGCTACTCCCGCTGTGCAGCAGCGTAGTGTGCGTACTCACGGCATCCTAGTTCTTTGTACTTGCGTACTCCCTTAAAATGATGGTGAATAACGACTTATGAACATTTCAAGTTGCGAACGGCTGTTCGGAACGTATCTCCTTCGCAGGTAGAGGGGCGTCTGTATTGCTGTTTTCCACCCGTAGTCCCTGAGCAGGTACATGGAACATTAAATTTAAGATGGAATAAGATGTAAATGGTGTATAGCTTTGATGTGGTCACTGAAAAGGAGATTCCCATCCATGACTACACCAAGATTTTTAACATGGGTTGTAGTCTTAGTTCCTACCTAGAATCTAGGTCCCGTAAGTCCTTCCCTCTTTGTGTGCGCTTCAACACTGCAGGAACTTTTTTTCCAAGAACCAGAGCCTTGTTCCCGACCCAGGAACTTTTTGTTGTGTTCACACCACAGCAGTTGGGCCTGATTTTGTAGTTCCTCCAGAGGCTGTTCCGGAACCCTTGTTTAGTATCTAAGCAAGACTAGGAACTTTTTGCCCCGAGCCTTTCCCGGCCAGGGCGCCCTGAGCCTTTCCCGGCGCGCGTGTGCTGCTGCATTGATTCTTTTATCATTTGGTTTGTGTAGATGTATTGAGATTCTGTTTTGTAAATGTCAATTATTGAAAGTCTGTCCTTCATGTTTGCCCTCCCCCAGATGGAAACGGTCTCTTTGACTCCATGGCCAGCGGTGTGCGGTTGATGGTCAGCTGTGTCTCTTCCTTCCTCGTTCTCTCCCTGTTGCTCTTCACTATCCACCGGCTTCGTCAGCGCCGCCGCCAGCATATTGAGACTCTCATCGGGGGAAACTGTAAGCGCCTGCCCTGCCCTGCCCTGCCTCCCTGACTCCTGTGAACTGCCTAATAACAGCCTTGTCTCCCTCCCACAGTGCACCCCTTTGGCCTAGGTCGTAGGATGCCTGGGTTTGAGTATGACCCGCGAGGGTTTGGGTCCAGCCTCGCACCCCTGAGGCTGTCAGACGATGGTGCCGGTGGCGCCTTTCGCTTTCATGAGCCACCCCCTCCCTACGCTGCATTCAAGTACCCTGACATGCCGCCCCCGGAGGACCCACCCCCACCATACGAGGCCTCCATCAGCCCCGATGCCATGCTTTATGTGGATTTGGGTACGACCCGCCTGTCTCCCTTATGGCCCTGACTGTATGGGGTCCTGCTGGCTCAGCAGGGGGCGCTGTAGTCTCTCACCTGAGATTGCCTGGGGGAAGCCCCAACCCTCCAAATCTCCCCCATGTCCGATGGGTGGGTGGATGGATGGATGGATGGATGGATGGGGTATAATTTGAAAATAAATGAAGAGAATTGGAAGAATGGTGTAGTTCCTGGATCTCTTTGGATTCGCCTGCACTATTTAGCCTCCTGCTGATGTTAGGCAGCCGCTGCAGCTCCACATAACTGGGCAGCACCATGAATCCCGAGCTGTTCTGGCTCTCGTTGTCTCTGGGATGCCGCTGCCCCCTGGTGGCCCACATGCCGGCTGTTTGCTGACTGGCTGCTCTTTGCAGGTAGAGATGGCTCAGTCACAACAGACGGCCACCCCTCCAGCGTCGAGCCCTGCCATCCACAGCGAGCTACCCAAGAGGAGGGCTCCACATCAGGGCGCCCCCCGGTGGAGCATGAGGACTCTGTCGACAGCAGCACCTTCCTGGTGTCCCCGGACACCCCGATGGGTAGCACCATGACCACTGTGTCCGCCCGCACCAGCATGTGCTCCCTCGACACCATCGTGTAGGGCCAGGGGCGAGGGGGGGCGTGTCCGGCGGGGTGGGGGAGGGACCTATGTGCCACGAAGGGAAACCCTGTCTGCCCTGCAGGCTTCAGGTAAATATGAAACATGTTTGTGGGAATTTGGCAGAGCTCTCCAATGGATCTTAACAGGCTGCTGTATATGGGTCTGAAGTTGCAGGGGCTGGGTTGGCCTTTTTGGGGGGTGGGAGACCTGCAGCCTGTAGCAGTTCACCTTGGTTATGTATTAAAGGAGGTGGGGTTGCGCATCAGGAGCATGTTCTGATCCAGCATGACTTCAGCACCACCTGCTCTGCCTAACTTTAGATCCCAGTGGCACATGGCGCTGGGGGAGCTGCCATCCAAGCCCACCTCCTCCATCCAAGCCCACCTCCGTCACGCAGGGTAGCAATGGCTGATTTGGACAAAGACCTGGGCGGTTCTGCAAACGTTTAATATGTGGTGTATGATGCTGGAGATGGAGCTGTACTGTCAGCAAATGCTGGGGGTCTGAGCTCTGACACCCCCGGGGGGCTTTGAGACAGATGCACAGCAGCTGTTCCGTCCGCAACAGCTGTTACTGGCAGGAATGCAAACTTGTCATCTTTCAGTGAAATTTGCCATTTTGAACCCAATAATAGGACACGTGATTTATGTAGATCCAATGAGTTTTTAGAATGGGGGGCCTGGGAGGATGTAGTCACGGGTAGACATAACCTCTCCTTCAGTGTGGGTTTGTTTAGTATCGGTGAACAGCACAGTGCACAGTAACATGCTGAAGCCAGTGGGTCTGAAATAACCAGCCGTTCTTGAGAGATAATCAGATCTGCAGCGGTAATGGCGTCACCCTGCTCTGCAGCGGTAATGGCGTCACCCTGCTCTGCAGCGGTAATGGCGTCACCCTGCTCTGCAGCAGCACTGAAGAGTGGATGTTTTGTCTGTAAACATCATGCTCCGAATCTGGTTATTTTGGCTCCCCTTATTCTGAACATTATTTATAAACTCTGGGCAGAATGACCTTTTATTCTTGAAAGAATGTTTCTGTGAAACGGCCAAAGTCTCTGCGGTGTTCAGAAGGCTTTTCCTTCCCTGTGTGTGGTTGCATGTGTCGGGCACGGATACATAACCGGTACTCGATCGCACTCGCCTGGATGCGGTGGTGACGACCTAATGTATGCGGTGAACACCGTGCAGCCTGGAGTCGTGTCATCTGCACCACAGAGATACTGCCTTGCTTTTGGACCGGCTGTGAGGCCGCCCGCCTGTCGGCACCGGGTAACTCGACAGCCTGCGACAGATTGCCGACTTGGATTTGGAATGAAGATGTCTGAGGACTTTTGGAGCACCTTGGTTATGACGGCTCAATGTAAAGTAAGATGTTTTTCCGCTTTTTCGCTGTCTTTGATTCTGTGCTTTTCTGTTTACTTGGTTTTTCACAAACCAAGAAGGTTCCATGTCTTCACTTTCTGCTGAAATCTGTCCTGGGGGGCCTGATATTTCATTTTCTGGTGACGTAACATGCATGATGTCGTCTGGACACTTATGGGGCACCATTTTATGCTGCATTAATTTGATCAGAGGTCTTTGGGTCATTTTAGGCGTTAGAGCCCCCCCCCCCCCCCCCAGGTTTTTATTGTTTTTTTTTTTTAAAAAGTG
>JAODKC010000044.1:673865-689591 GCA_026777985.1 Mormyrops attenuatus
TATTAGTTAAGTTCTCCCCAAACGAGCTTGATGGGCCGAATGGCCTCCCCTCGTTTGTAAATTTCTTATGTTCTTATTAGGGAAATAACTTTATATATTTATTTGTTCTGTGCAAACCAAAAGATCGACCTCCTAGCCAAATTTAATAATGAATCATAAACGTTGAGGTCATATGAATAAAAGATTGTTGCATTTTGATCGTGATCGATCCCCCAATAGCTAATAAAACTGACTTGTTTATCCTCTTTTGATTTGGGCTTGTTTAGCATAAAGGTCACACTTCCTGTTGTGTGGTCAAAAAAAGACACATGAAAGCGGTCAGGAACCACAGAAGTTCCTGGTCAAGATGGCCCAGGGACTAGGTTCCTGAACTTTGGTGAGAAAGCACCTATTTTTCAGCCAGGGGCAGCTAATGTTATGGGGCAAGCTGTGTTCTGCTGTCACTAAGGGAAAAACTGATTGATCTGCTTTCTGTGATGAGGTAAAGAGGATGCACTGAGTACAGCGCGTTGCTGCACCCACCACACGACAAACCACCTCATGGATGGGAGCCTGAGTGCAGCCATGTGGCGGGCGATACCTCAGCACCACACTAGTCCAAATGGACCAGCATGAATTTTTTTCCAGTGGCTGGAGTGTCAATCCTGCCACCAACCCCCAAATTTTTCCCTGTAAGTTGGAGGACCTGCTTGCAGGGCTAGGGGTAACGCGCCGAGGATGGCCTCGGCTACCATCCTCTCTCCCGAACAGTTGCCATGGTACAGGATGGGTCAGGAGGCAGTTCCCCACATCTCACTCGCCCTGCACCCCAAACATCAGGCCAAAGATCTGGGCCCCATGGTCAAAAGGGCACGAGAAGCCAAGGAGTGGGTTGAGACCCAGATCCCGGCTGTCGCCTTCTCCCCCACGGGCGTTAATATCATACCCAGGATGAAGCTGTTGCAGGTTAAGAGCTTTGCTCAAGGGCCCAACAGAGTATCACTCCAGGCATTCATGGGATTCAAACCAGCAACCTTCCAGTTGCTGATACAGAGCCCTATCCTCAGAGCCACCACTCCACCCATGAAACGCTGTGTTGACATGAAATGTAACCGCATGGTCTGAGTCTCTCTTCATCTTTTCTCTCCATGCCCTTATAAATGAGTAATCTATAATCTTATTCTGTATTAATTACTTAAAAATGAAAACTAAGGAATTAAACTGCTATTAAATATGTCTTGTTATCTTAAAAAAATAATAAAAATTAAAACGAGGGGCAATAATACTGTTGCAGCGGGCAGACCGAGGGATCGCGGCAACAGCAAATGGAAAGGAGGAGAGACCGTTTGACATCAAGTTACTCTTTATATCAGTCCTCACAAGGACCACACAATAAGCAGCAATAACACAGGGAGACAGGGAATGGCAGGGAAATGCAGGTATGTTTCACTAAGGAGGGTAAGCAAGCTAGCTAGCTAGTTTTAGCGCAAGCTAAAACCCTGGGTTCCTTTAAATCTGAGCTAGATAAGATTTTAACAACTCTAAGCTATTAGTTAAGTTCTCCCCAAACGAGCTTGAAGGGCCGAATGGCCTCCTCTCGTTTGTAAATTTCTTATGTTCTTATAGGAGAATGCTCTGCAGCCTGCCGTAGCTCTTTCTGCCCTGGGTACTAACAGATATCCTGCTCCTTGAGATTGAAGAAAGCAAGGAGGGTTGTATAAGGCCAGCAGATTACTAAGGTATTCTGGTGCAAGGCCATTCAGTGTTTTGTAAGTTAATAGCAGTATTTTGTAGTCAATCCGTGACTTAACTGGAAGCCACTGAAGGGAGGATAAGACAGCGCTAATATGATCAAATTTTTTAGTGTTTATAAGAACTCTGGCTGCTGCATTCTGTACCAGCTGAAGTTTATGTAAGGATCCAGATGGGCAACCAGAAAGGACGGCATTACAGTAGCCCAGTCTGGAAGATATAAAGGCATGTATTAGTTTTTCTGCATCATGAAAGGAGAGCATCTTCCCAAACTTGGCTATGTTCTCTAGATGATAGAACACAATTCTAGTAATACTTTTTTATGTGAGCATCGGAACATAAATCTGAATCAACAAATACACACACGATGGGAAACACAATAGGTAGGACACGTCAGGATCAGGCAAGGACCGAGTATAAACACGTGTAAAGGTACAGGCAGCAGTCAGGTATACAACACAAGTATCTACACTAACAAATACAAACGGGCTATATACAAGACATCCACAGGGCTATATACCCTCACTCGCGAGGCGTGCTGGGTCATGCAGATACCGCCGATGCTACAACAAATTATGACACAATTTTTTATAACCTTGTCTGTCAAAATGCAACTAGACAAAATCTAGGGTTGAGAAAGTCTAACTCATCCTCTAGGCGAGAAGAAGGGGCTCAGAATGTAAAGAAGTAACCAATCTGATCTGAGAACAGCACGTGAACAAGGCCACTGCTGATGGCTTTATTTTCAATCTGCCTCCTTACAGATAATTTTTGTTTTCTCATCTGCACTGAATCCTGGAAATAAAGGTAAGAAAGTGAAGCTCCCAGTGTCTGCATGCAAGGATTTTATAAGACCTCAGACTTGGCTTGAGCAGCTGTAGTGCTGAGGGGGTGTAAGTGGGTTACCAAGCCGGGCCTGACTACACCGGAATCATGCTCCGCTTCCTGCCATGACTCGGCCAACCAGAGATGGGGGAGCACCTGGTGAAGCACGGCGATGGGGTCAAAGATGTCGCCTTTAGTGTGGAGGACCTTGACTTCCTGGTTCAGGTATGGGCACACTGGACAGAGCAGCAGCTGTTCGGCTCTGCGTTACTGCTGTCTCAGTGATGGGGGGCCGTCCTTCTGTCTCGACGTGCTGCAGAAAGCCAAAGAGCGGGGAGCCGTCATCCTGAAGGAGCCCCATGTGCTGGAAGATGGACATGGCTCTGTGAAGATGGCTGTTCTTCAGACTGTAAGTGGCAGAGTGACCTTACTGCAGGAGTGCTACCCTATAAATGCTGAAGTGAGCATCCTGAACTGCCCATGTCTGCAGAGTGTTAGACGGGTGGCCCATCAGGGTGGCCCTGCCTGAGGGGGTGCATGACGGTGCAGTGACACGCAAGCCTTTTGCTCTCTTTGCAGTATGGTGACACCACACACACCCTTGTGGAGAGAAAGGCTTACACAGGCCTCTTCTTGCCCGGCTTCCACCCACCTCCCTTCCAGGATCCACTGCTTGCTAAGCTGTGAGTACGGAGGGCGTGGCCAGCAGGGGCGGGATACAAGAACAAAGGGCGTGGCCAGCAGGGGCGGGATATGAGAACGGAGGGCCTGGCCAGCAGGGGCGGGATATGAGAACGGAGGGCGTGGCCAACAGGGGTGGGATGACACATCAGAGTAGGTTGTGTGGAGGAAACACCTAAAAGCGACATTATTAGCATCAAGAATGGATTGTGGACTAATGGTTAATAACCCATTTCTGCTCCCTGAAATGGTTCTGCTGTTGTACCATAAAATCTATACATGAAGTAGTTACATGTGAAATAAATTAAATGGGAGTATCTGTTTATTGAAATGACTCCTGCAGGATTAGCCAGGTACAGAGCAGACTCCCCAGGGAGAAACGCCTAGGTCCCGAATGAGCACAGAGCAGACTCCTCAGAGACATACCCCTGGGTCCTGACTGAGCACAGAGCAGAATCCTCAGAGACATACCCCTGGGTCCTGACTGAGCACAGAGCAGACTCCTCAGAGACATACCCCTAGCTTCTGACTGAACACAGAGCAGACTCCTCAGAGACATACGCCTGGGTCCTGACTGAGCACAGAGCAGACTCCCCAGAGACATATGCCTAGGTCCTGACTGAACACGGAGCAGACTCCCCAGGGACATACGCCTGGGTCCTGACTGAACACGGAGCAGACTCGTCAGGGACATACACCTAGGTCCTGACTGAGCACGGAGCAGACTCCTCAGGGACATACGCCGGGGTCCTGACTGAGTATTGCTGTCCCTTACTCCTGCAGGCCGAGTGGCAATCTGAATTTCATTGACCATGTGGTCGGGAACCAGCCGGACAGTAAGATGATCTCGGTGGTGGAGTGGTAAGGGTGCTGGAGAGAACACAGCAAGAGACAACCACTAACGCACTCACGGGACACCAGCGCATACTGACAAAGAGCATTAGCACATGAGGAGCACTGTTAACACCTGAACTACACCAGGACCTGTGCTGATAATTGCTGTTAGCACAATAACTGTATTGACAAGTGCAGTTAGAATTCTTTTATCTAATATAAGTTTCAGCCTCATGGAGTGAATGAGTGCACATATTGGGGGGGGGGGGCATTATTGTGTACAACCAAGCACTTGTGGGGGGGCATTATTGTGTACAACCAAGCACTTGGCACAAGCCCAGACTTGACTTTATGTTTCTCTCCTCCTCTGGGCCTTCCTTACATCTGGAGATATTTAACCCCCACCCGCCTCTCTGAACTGCTTCACCACTTCTACTCAGTGGAGTAAAACAATTTACAGGCTTTCACTTCCTGCATCCAGGGCTTCCCACTGGGCCACATGGGGTTACAGCTGCTACAGAGGTGCAGGGGTGGCATGGCCTCTCTTATTGCTGATTGGCTGTGATGGTCTCACAAAGGTACCGGATGAATTTGCTGTTCCACCGCTTCTGGTCGGTGGATGACAAGCAGCTACAGACAGACTTCAGTGCCTTGCGGTCTATAGTGGTAGCCAACCATGAGGAAACAGTGAAGATGCCCATCAATGAACCAGCCCTGGGGAAACGCAAGTCCCAGATCCAGGTGAGGGAGCACTCACAGTTCACCCTGAAGCATGTGATTCTGTGTCCGGAAGGTTATTGGCTTGAATGCTGCCGGGCTCTTGAGCAACAGTGCTAACCTCAAAAACTCCTAGGGTGCTGAAAAAATGGCCAAGCCTGCACTCTGACCTCAAGCTGCACTGTTGTAGGAGAGCAAAAGGGAATTTGTGAAAATCCAAGGAATTTCAGTATACTCATGCTTGTCCAAGTAGCAAATCAAGTATTATTTTTGTTTGTTGTTCTTCTTGTTATTTCTAGGAGTATGTGGAGTATTACGGTGGCCCGGGGGTCCAGCATATCGCCATGAACACGTCAGACATCATCACAGCTGTAAGTCAACCTCACAGCCTCATGACTTAGGCAGCTACGCTAAATTTTCCAGCTTGACTTTAGCAACGCCATGGTTGTTTGGGTCCAGAAATGATAGCAGCCAAACAGAATGAAATCCATATTTGTTTAGATGACTTTATGGTACTCAAGCATTGTAGAAAGATACATTTGTATAGATATATGGACATTCTGTTATATTTAGTACAATTACCATAGATATACCACAATACAGTGGAAGAAGAACAAAGCAACAGAAAAATGTAAATACCTGGTGATTATTGTATTGTTCCACTTTTTGAATATCAGTTGCATGCATCCTGTACAGAGGGTTTTTTTTACTGTTTTTTAGATCCGTAACCTGAAGGAACGTGGAATGGAGTTCATGACCGTTCCGGAAACTTACTACCAACGGCTAAGAGAGACACTGAAAGTGTCCAAAGTGAAGATCAGCGAGGATTTGGATGTTCTGCAGGTGAGGGGCGGCACACAGAGCTCAGCACAGGACGCCAAAAGTCGGAGCTCAAGGAAACACTGACATTCAGGGAGCACCAAAGACAGTGATATTGCAGCCTTTATGACTTATTCAAAATGGGATTCAATAATTAATATAGCAATTTTACACAGAAGAACCAGATTATGTCCTGCTTTACAATTAAAATACTAACTGAGCTCTCACTTATACTGCGCAGTGACCACAGAAAAACATCAGCAGCTATTGCTGCTTGGACCCCTAATAATAATGTTTTATCTGTGCTTTTCAGGAGCTGAAGATCCTGGTGGATTATGACGATCATGGGTACCTGCTTCAGATCTTCACCAAGCCTGTACAGGACCGGCCTACTGTCTTCCTGGAAGTCATTCAGCGACACAACCATCAGGTGTGTTTGAGAGCAAAGCCCTGTGCCAGTGCTTATTGAAGCGTTGGTGCTTAATGAAGCCAGTGCCACACTGCTTCCTGTACACAAGAGTTCTAAATGCAATTCCAGGGATTTGGCGCCGGAAACTTCAAGTCCCTGTTTGAAGCCATCGAAGCCGACCAGGACGCCAGAGGAAACCTGACTGTGCTGACCCCCACTGGCCTGTCAGAGTCCATGTGAGAGCCTGCCAAAGTGCCAGACACCAAATGCCCATATACCCCTGTTATGTCTTAGAACACACAAATGATACATTTTATCAGTTTTCCGCTCCCTTCTATGAACAGGCCCTAAAGATAACAACGTAACAAGCATGTCCCCGCCCCTTAATTAACAAGACCCGTTTTGGTTGGCTGACAGACATCGAGGTTGGGGATAAAGCTTGGCTGTTCCGGTTCAGAAGAGAGAGAGAGGGAATAACTCGGTTGATACCATGGGGCTGATACCAAACACCCTTATACCCCACACGGGGCTGACACCAAACGCCTGTATACCCCACATGGGGATAATACCAAATGCCCTGATACCCCACACAGGACTGACACCAAACACCCTTATACCCCACACGGGGCTGACACCAAACGCCTGTATACCCCACACGGGGATAATACCAAATGCCCTGATACCCCACACAGGACTGACACCAAACACCCTTATACCCCACACGGGGCTGACACCAAATGCCCATATACCCCACACGGGGCTGACACCAAACACCTTTATACCTCACATGGGGATGACACCAAACGCCCTTATACCCCACATGGGGATGACATCAAACACCTTTGTACCTCACATGGGGATGACACCAAACGCTCTTACACCCCACATGGGGATGACATCAAACACCTTTATACCCCACACAAGGCTGACACCAAACGCCCTTATACCCCACATGTGGATGACACCAAGCACCTTTATACCCCACACAAGGCTGACACCAAACACCCTTATACCCCACACAAGGCTGACATCAAACGCCATTATACCCCACATGGGGATGACACCAAACGCTCTTATACCCCACATGGGGATGACACCAAACGCTCTTATACCCCACATGGGGATGACATCAAACACCTTTATACCCCACATGGGGATGACACCAAACACCTTTATACCCCACACAAGGCTGACACCAAACGCCCTTATACCCCACACGGGGATGACACCAAACACCTTTATACATCACATGGGGCTGACACCAAACGCTCTTATACCCCACATGGGGATGACATCAAACACCTTTATACCCCACATGGGGATGACATCAAACACCTTTATACCCCACATGGGGATGACACCAAACACCTTTATACCCCACACAAGGCTGACACCAAACGCCCTTATACCCCACATGTGGATGACACCAAGCACCTTCATACCCCACACAAGGCTGACATCAAACGCCATTATACCCCACATGGGGATGACATCAAACGCCATTATACCCCACATGGGGATGACACCAAACGCTCTTATACCCCACATGGGCATGACATCAAACACCTTTATACCTCACATGGGGATGACACCAAACGGCTTTATACCCCACACAGAGTTCACACCGAACACCTTTATACCCCACATGGGGATGACACCAAACACCCGTATCCCACACGAGGATAATACCAAATGTCCTAATACCCCAAACAGGGCTGATACCAAACACCCTTATACCCCACACGGGACTGACACCAAACGCTCTTATACCCCACATGAGGTTGACACCAAACGCCCTTATACCCCACATGGGGATGACACCAAACACCCTTATACCCCACACAAGGCTGACACCAAACGCCTTTATACCCCACACGGGGCTGACACCAAATGCCTTTATACCCCACACGCGGATGACACCAAACACCCTTGTACCCCACACAAGGTTGACACCAAATGCCCTTATACCCCACATGAGGTTGACACCAAACGCCCTTATACCCCACACGGGGACTGACACCAAACGCCCTCATACCCCACACGGGGCTGACACCAAACGCCCTTATACCCCACACGGGGCTGACACCAAACGTCTTTATACCCCACACGGGGACTGACACCAAACGCCCTTATACCCCACACAAGGCCGACACCAAACGCCTTTATACCCCACATGGGGACTGACACCAAACGCCCTTATACCCCACACGGCGACTGACACCAAACGCCCTTATGCCCCACACGGCGACTGACACCAAATGCCCTCATACCCCACACGGGGACTGACACCAAATGCCCTTATACCCCACACAAGGCTGACACCAAATGGCTTTATACCCCACACAGACCTGACACCAAACACCTTTATACCCCACAGGGGGATGACACCAAACACCCCTATCCCACACGAGGATAATACCAAATGCCCTAATACCCCAAACAGGGCTGATACCAAACACCCTTATACCCCACACGGGACTGACACCAAACGCTCTTATACCCCACATGAGGTTGACACCAAACGCCCTTATACCCCACATGGGGATGACACCAAACATCTTTATACCCCACATGTGGATGACACCAAACGCCTTTATACCCCACATGGGGATGACACCAAACGCCTTTATACCCCACATGGGGATGACACCAAACACCCTTGTACCCCACATGGGGATGACACCAAATGCCTTTATACCCCACATGGGGATGACACCAGACACCCTTGTACCCCACACAAGGCTGACACCAAATGCCCTTATACCCCACATGAGGTTGACACCAAACGCCCTTATACCCCACATGGGGACTGATGCCAAACGCCCTTATACCCCACACGGGACTGACACCAAGAGTCATATGTATATTCCATAGTATTTAGATGTGATTAGTTGGTATTATTATTGTACTGGAGGTCTTCTGTCCTCATGAAAAATATTAATCATAATACTGAAATCCTAGTAAGAAATATATGTTTTCATAAATCTATATTTTAAATATAATCAGAATACCTTGCTGCTGCAGGTTCATCCAGAAAGTGTGTGAAGTCTCAGAAAACATTTTCCTGTTTAGTGGAAATAATTTTTTGATAAATGAAAGCAAATAGTGTCAGATCACAGGAATAAAATCATCCAAATCTCATCATCTAATAGCTGTATTCTTGTTCTTTGGTTCTTGAAATGCATACTTTTATTTGAATTTTGAAGTTAATTTAGCAGTGAATTAGCTGTAGTCTCTTCTATTTGACGCAAATCAATATTTTGGCCAGTGACATGTGGGTGCTCACACAGACGCGTATGGTCAGCACTCCGACACACACACCATACTGCCTATACTCACGCCCATTCATTCAGCTAAGGCCCGGCCATTTGGGCTGCAGGCAGAACGCACAATCACAACAGAACTGCAGTTACCTCACGTGCAGCTGTAAATGCTTCAGGATACTCCCTGCGAGAGACCTACGGGACCGTTGGGGGCTTCAACCATCCCATTGTGTGGTAACAAAAGACGCTGGCAGACACTGGTTATAAAAATGTCAGTATGTTTATGGATTGCTTTATAAAAGTTACTATATACAATGATACATGATCATGGATTCACACAAATTAACAATATGCAGAGCGAGACGAGTCAGAGATACCGAGAACTAAAAAACACAAAACAAAAAGGTACATTTCAAAACTAAATCATATTAATAACAAAATAACCTGTCTGTAACATTTTTATTGCAAACCTTTCCAACATCGACACCCTTCATTTCAGACAACTTGGCGTTTTTTTAAGGGTGCTGACACGCCACAGATGAAGACAGATTGCAACAAGACTCATTTAAAACACTTCAGCTGGTATTTGATCCTTCTGGAAGGAATCATTTGTGCGTTTCTGTGTCTGTGTAAACGTGCGCATGTGTGTAAGTGTATATACAAACAATAAATACAGTTTAGCTTTGCATGAACACATCTGAACATTTCCTTGCTTTCTTTTAAAACGTTCTTTGCTCATTGTAATAAATAGACCATTTGAGGAATTTGACAAGCCCCCCGATTCGCTGTGTCACCTCTTCTACGCCATGAGCAGCTGTACACAGAATTTACAAAAAGGAGCAGCTTGACACAAGCTGGCTGTGCGTCTGCAGCTCGCTGGCTGCTTCTGCCGCCCCACCGCGGGCCACTTCTCTGCAGCAAACCCCGAGCCTGCTGTGCGCACACTTACAAACCATTTACAATTTTTTTTTACATCAAGAAAATAAAATGAGCTAAAAAAGGAGGGGGAGAAGACGTTTCCACAAGAAACACACTTTGCAGGAGAGGTTATGGATTCATGTACATGTATGAGGCACGCCTATGTTTCAAATAAGTCCTTTACTTTTATTTTACATGTTTTAATACTCCCTGAAAAGATCACAATTTTTAAAAAATATTTTAAATATGTACGTACTTTGTTTTAAAAACAAAAATGTTAAAAAAAACAAAACGACTCATCCCCGCCCATCATGCACAAGCGAACCTGTACAGTATAAACAAGAGCACAGCTTTAAAAACGCAACGACCTGCACACCCTGCTCAAACCCCGGGAGCTGGAGGCAGGACAGGGGCCCCGGGCTCTTGGCCAGCAGGGGCCACAGCCCCTAGTGCATTTGAAACAACGAAAATTGAACAATAAAGACATGAACAAAAACAATACAAAATGTAGTGTATGTGCGAGCTGCCGCCTGCGGTGGCGGACGCGAAGGAGGCGTGGGAGCCAGGTCCTCATGCTGGTGGCATTTTGCCGAGAAGCACCTTTGTAACCACAGGCAGGAGACTCTTCCGGGGCCTTCTCCAGGTCACTGATGGGGTGGGGTGGAGGTGTCACAATTGGCGAGGCATGGTGTCAGACAGTCAGTGTTAGGGTATGGGGGGCATTGTCTGGGAGACGTAAACACTGTGAAGGCCCCCCCCTTACAGCCCAGCTCAACCCAGTAGTAGCACCAAGATGTCCATGACCACGACAGCTCCACCAAACCAGTATTAACTGGTGCTATTCCTATGAGGGGGGCACTAAACATGCTTCAAAGTAAAGTCCTCCTCTGTGTGATGAAGGGAAAAGCTTTGGCATCAAGGTCATGTTCTGGTGGGGTGGGGGGGCACCAGCCAATCACAAAGCAGCCGTGATGGAGAACAGGGACGTTGTGGACCGGGAGCAGGCTCCCCAGCATGAACCCGACGCAGCTCTCAACAGATAACAGTGGGGGGGGGGAAATCAGTTGCTGGTTTCACGTTACTTCTCCTGTGCAACCAGCAGATGGCAGCAGTTCCTACAGAATGCCAGGATTTCCTCAGAGGGTAAACACTCAGACTGGTACAGTGTTATGAGGACGGAACTCGACTTGTAAACTGTTTTTGCAGATGGGTGGGTATTTTTCATGAGAACTCAGTAAATGTAAAATAACTCATTATAATGATGTGTAGTGTGTGGAGAACGTGCGGGAATGCATTCATTCCCACGGCCACTCCATCAGCAGCAAAGCCACAGGGCCACAGGCTGCATGCCGTGACCCGCAATCCAGAGACCGCGCAGTCCTGGCGCTCCAGGACCACGCGGCTTCTTCACATTATGACAGGTGAGGCTGTGCCACACGCCATGCTACACCAGTACATCAATGAACAGCAGCACTGCCAGCAGAAGGAAGAGACGCTTGTCATGACCTGGGGGGTCTGAAGGCGGAAGACAAGGGCGAGAAGGGGGAGCTAATGGACCGGGCCACTGGAGGCAGGGTCTCCACAGACACTGGACTTGGGAGCACCTCACGTTGTTAAGAAACGGAAAGAAACCCAAAAGGAGGTGCAAACAGTACACAGTCAACACGCCCTATCTGCCTCGAAGAGATGCCTAGTAACAGCCACAGGCCCTCATACAACGTGCCAGGAAGCCACCCGCTCATGGCAGCTCCCTCCAACCCTCGTGCCATGTGCCGGGAAGCCACCCACTCACGCTAGCTCCCTCCAACCCTCGTGCCATGTGTTGGGAAGCCACCCGCTCATGCCAGCTCCTTCCGACCCTCATACGATGGGCAGGGAAGCCGCCCGCTCACGCCAGCTCCCTCCAACCCTCGCATGATGGGCCAGGAAGCCGCCCGCTCAGGCCAGCTCCCTCCGACCCTCGTACGATGGGCCAGGAAGCCGCCCGCTCACGCCAGCTCCCTCCGACCCTCGTACGACGGGCCGGGAAGCCGCCCGCTCACGCCAGCTCCATGTGACCCTCGTACGATGGGCCGGGAAGCCGCCCGCTCACGCCAGCTCCCTCCAACCCTCGTACGACGGGTCGGGAAGCCACCCACTCACGCCAGCTTCTTCTGACCCTCATGCAATGTGTCCGGAAGCTGCCCGCTACCGCCAACTCCCTCTTGACCCTCGTATGACATGCCGGGAAGCCGCCCGCTCACGCCAGCTCCTTCCAACCCACATACGAAGTGCTGGGAAGCTGCCCGCTCACTCCGGCTCCCTCCGACCCTTGTGCGATGTGCCGGGAAGCCACCCGCTCATGCCAGCTCCCTCCGTCCTTCGCATGATGTGCCGGGAAGCTGCCAGCTGCCTCAGTCCCTCACGAGATGTGCTGGAAAGCAGCCTGCTCATGCCAGCTCCCTCTGTCCCTCGTACGACGGACCAGGAAGCCGCCTGCTCACACCAGCTCCTGCCCTCCCATGCTAAGTCCAGCCAAGGATGCCTGCAACACCACACCAGGCCTAGGTTCAGGGGGCCCTCCTCACCCGAGTGCCAAACACTGATTCTCACAGTGCTGAGCTCTGGATTAGGGCATCTTTTACACCGACTCTGGGCTACTCTGCCCCTAGGATGTTAGAAGAATGGGAGGACCCCCCTACAATGCTGGGCTATACTTCAGGGTGACTCTCAGGGACCCACACCCTGGGAGGCACTAGTTAAGGGTCCCCCGGCAGTTTTCGGCTCCACAGAGGCAGGGGATTTTCTCGTCCTCAATGGGGAACTTGTAGTCATAGGTGATTTCCTCGTTGACGTTGATGGGCTGCCTTGAGTAGATCACAATCTTCTTCTGGGACTCCACTGTGATGACCTTTGCATAGCAATTAGGCTGGAAAAGCAAAAAGACCAAAAAAAGTGCCAAGTAAGTCCTGAGAAAGCCCCAAGGTACACAAACTGTGACCGTAACGGCAGTTATCGGTAGGCAGGCATCCACACAGACAGGCCAACCACAAAGAGTTCACATTCCCCTTTGGGCCAGAAAGCATCACCTACATTGCAGCTGTGGTTGATGAAACGAGCGAAATTGCCGCACTTGGTGGCATCGATGATGGTGTCATGGTCGACCCGGAACATGTAGCTGCTCCCAATGCCCTCGTCTTCGTATCGCTTCTCCCGCATGTCGGCAATCACCTGAAGGAATGAGGGCGTGCGTTGGGTGGGTATGTATTTGAGGGAAAAGACAGACATCTTCCATGAGATCTTACCAAGGGTTCAGGGTCACCCTCAGAAGAGAAGACCAGGGTCCTGCAGACCACAGACGGGCCATGACCAACCCAGTGAGCCTAGCCAGTTCCTCACCTGTCTGATGTTCTGGCCCACATACTCAATCACCATCTCGTCTGCAGCTATGGGCTCCAGTGCAAAGAGCCCCCAGTCATGGATGTGACTCTTGCAGAAGCGGATTTTCTTCTTGCGGAACTGGGGGTGGGGGAAAAGTCCTCATTATTCCAGGCTGGCAGGAGAGTCAAGGCGCACCAATCAGAAGCAAGGATGTGTCGTACAGCTTTATAAGGCCAATGATAGGGCTGCATAATGTTCGGCTGTTTGATAAATAACAACAAACAGACAAACAAACAGCAGGAGGTGCCGTACCTTGAGCTGGTTGAACTTAAGCAGGTCGCTGTCGCAACTGAAGGACGACAGGAGGCGCCGCTGCTCAGACCGGCGCTCGGAACCCGCCCGAGTGGAGATGTGTGGCTGGGCTGGGATGCTCATGCCCTGTAAGAAGAAGCGCCCCCCAGAGGCTCAGCCCAGAAACACTACATTTCCATGAAGATAATTCTGAAATGTACAAACACTTAATACAGAACATTAAACAAGGTCACTGAGAGCTGCTGAGAGCGGCTGTGTTGGGACAGACAAAAAGGCCCCCGCCCACATCAGCAAGCTGACGAGTAGCCCATCGAAAACCGCCATGCGAGGGTATGCTGCTCTGGGGTCAGATCTGATGACCTTATCATCATTTATGCTAACATGAGAATACGCATCCGAGAAGGCTTAGAAGTGACAGCTGTCTGAACACGAGCATAACCGTTTAGCAAAAGACAGAAATTAAATATCAAACTTAATCGCCCGACCAAGACAGGCTAAAGTGTGTTTTGCCTTATGTCTGATATCCTGCTTTACTGAACACACCCTGAACTGCACACTACACAAACCCCAAAGCCACAGAGGGGTGTAACGGTACACAAAATTCACAGTTTTGGGTTCATGGTTCAGCAGGGGAAAACAGAATTTGTTTTGTAATTTATTATTAAATATGCAAACATAGCAAATTCAGCTGTAAACCAAAGGCAATGCATCTGTAGTCATTTATATAAAAAACACCTAACAGATGCGTATTTGCATATTGTAAACATAAATATGAAAAATAAATTCATCAGAAATATAACATCATAACAATCATAATGAACTAAATCCCATCTAAATCCTGTGTTTTTTACGACTAACACCCCTATAGCCATAGTTACTTTTTTATCCTGGTCTGAATTTCCTGGCATAAGTGGCTTATGGCACTTTCCCACTGGCATACAGGAACAAGGCCGTACACGAACCGTACCGCTGCTTTCCCACTGGCATACAGAAACAAGGCCGTACACGAACCGTACCGCTACTTTCCCACTGGCATACAGGAACCAGGCCATACACGAACCGCGCCGCCGCTTTCCCACTGGCATACAGAAACAAGGCCGTCCACGAACCGTACCGCCACTTTCCCACTGGCATACAGGAACCAGGCCATACATGAACCGTGCCGCTGCTTTCCCACTGGCATACAGAAACAAGGCCGTATACGAACCGTACCGCCACTTTCCCACTGGCATACAGGAACCAGGCCGTACACGAACCGTGCTGCTGCTTTCCCACTGGCATACAGAAACAAGGCCGTACACGAACCGTACCGCCGCTTTCCCACTGGCATACAGGAACCAGGCCGTACACGAACCGTGCCGCTTTTTTCCCCACTGGCATACAGGAACCAGGCCGTACACGAACCGTACCGCTGCTTTCCCACTGGCATACAGAAACAAGGCCGTACACGAACCGTACCGCTGCTTTCCCACTGGCATACAGAAACAAGGCCGTACACGAACCATACCACTGCTTTCCCACTGGCATACAGGAACCAGGCCGTACACGAACTGTGCCGCTGCTTTCCCACTGGCATACAGAAACAAGGCCGTACACAAACCGTACCGCTGCATTCCCACTGGCATACAGAAACAAGGCGGTACACAAACCGTACCGCTGCTTTCCCACTGGCATACAGGAACCAGGCCATACACGAACCGTGCCGCTGCTTTCCCACTGGCATACAGAAACAAGGCCGTACACGAACCGTACCGCTTATATAATCATGGCCTGATGCCATGATTATATAACTCCTTGGTAAGACCCCACCTAGAATATTGTGTGCAAGTTTGGTCACCATACCTTAAGAAGGACATT
>JAODKC010000044.1:708466-720883 GCA_026777985.1 Mormyrops attenuatus
TCTGTGAAGGAGGCGTGACATGAAACCACCTCAGCTACGCTGCAATGGATTCATTCCTCTGTGAAGGAGGCCTGATATAAAACCACCTCAACTACACTGCAATGGATTCATTCCTCTGTGAAGGAGGCGTGACATGAAACCACCTCAACTACACTGCAAAGGATTCACTCCTCTGTGAAGGAGGCATAACATGAAAACACCCAGCTACACGGTGAAGGATTATTCATTTGCAAAAGAGAGGTGATCCAAAAGTTCTGAACTACAGCTCAATACATCTGGAGTCACAGCAAATAGTCCGAAAAGTTCAGAGCCCAGGGCCACTTCGCAAATGAGGCACAACTGTAATTAGTATGAGGGTTAAAGCCATAACTGTGTTAACAGGTAACAAAAATGGAGAAATCTGCAAGTACAGGCTAAACACCAATGAGAGATGTATGTGCTCTCACAGAGCCAGATGACGTTCTACAAGCACGAGGCCACTCAGAACGCTGTTCAACAGAACCTGTGCTTTGAGGCCCATGAAGGTGCATCATCCCGCCGGCAACTGAAACTCCTAAAAGAAAGTGCTAGCAATGTTTTAAAACATATCAGCAAGGGTTCAGACCTGAGAAGTGAACAAGGAAATGTGCCTTACCACATCCATCTTGTCAGTAGGTGTCTGACCTCTGGAGACGGATTCGTTGGTCGGGGCCCCATCTGCTGCCCCCTGGGGGTTGGCAGTGCCTGGCGAGCGGGAGTAGGGGCTGCACAGCAAAGTGGCCGTGCCAGGTACAGGCTCGTCCTCATCCGAGTCCGGCAGGGGGGTGGGGCTGATGTCCTCCAGGCCGGTGCTAGGGGGCCGGGGGCCGGACGTATAGGGAGGGATGGGGGAGAGCTGTGACGAAGACGAGGAGATGGGGCTGCCCTCCATGCGCACCTCTGTGTCCGAGTCCCTCTCGCTCAGGAAGGGCAGCTTGGTCCTCTTCTCCTTGAGCAGCATCTCGATGCGCGAGTCCAGGCTGTGCCTCTCGGATTCCAGTGTGGGGGTGCCAGGGGAAGAACGATGCTCGGGGGTCCTACCAGGGGGCGCTGCCGGCAGAGAATCGGCCGCAGGTGGGGGCTCAGGGAGCGGGGGCGTTTCCGGCTTCTCCCTCACTGGGACAAAGTCGGTAGCGGTGGGAGTGGGGGGGGCACTGCTCAGGGTAAAGGTCTTGTTGAGAGGTGGAAGCAGCCGCCGATACTCTGGATCCCGGGGGTGCTCCGTGTGAGGGGGGGCATACATAGAGGGTGGGGGAGCCTGATAGGGGGAGAAGGCCGACTTGTAGCTGGTGCTGACAGGAGGAGTTGAGGGTGCAGGCTCAGGCGGGGCCGGGGGGGGGGCCAGGTGGTGTTTGAATGTGGGGCCAGGGAAGGGCGGATGCTCAGCCGTGCGGTACACACCCGCTGTGCCATGTACATAGCGGCGCTCGGGACGCCGGTTGTAGGCGTCCTGAAACTTGGTCTCGTGTCTCCGGCCGCCGCGGTAGCCTCCTGCCAACTGGTGCACTGGGGTGCTCTGGCGGCTGGAGTAGTTGGAGTCCTGGGAAAAGGGCGTTCCGGAAAGGCGTGGGGTGAGAGGCGTGCCCTGGGACTGCGGGGTGTGGCCAAAGCTGCTGGGGGTGTCTTGGCGCAAGCTGGAGTAGGCTGTGTCCAGCGAGAGAGGAGTGAGAGTGCTGTTGGGGGTGCTGGTGCCCCCCAGGGTGGAACAGCTGCCCTCTGAGAGCCTCCGGGTGGCGTCACGGGGCTGAGTAAAGCAACAGCAAAGAGAGAGTCAGGTCCTGCAGAGTGGAATCACACCGGCAGAGGGTCCTGCCGTCAGCTGCTCCGATCTGGGATGCTGGAAAGATGACGGGGAATGCAGGGACGTGCACTCTGATTGGCTGGAATAACAAGCTGCTGGTTAAGTCCACACACTCAGAGGAAAACGCTCAGCCCCACTGGTGCAGCTACCACACAGAGACACAGCGCACACATACTTACAGGAGAAACTCATTGTAAAAGTCTCGGAACAGATAGACAAACAGAAGCCCTGAATTATCCACCATAAACAAAGATTCAAAAACTGAACAGTGGCGTCCCCACAATAAGCCATGGGGTGCTTTACTCAAGACTGCTCAGCGCCAGCGCAGAGTAACTATGGTAAAAGACGACGATGATGAAGACCACCGCAAAACAGGGACGAGGCAAGCTTGCGGCCAGAGAGGTGCCTGGCTACGCCAGCAGCAGCCTGAGAGTGGCGCAGGACCAGACTGAGCATGGCGGCATGCAACGCCGAAGGAAAGACCGACAGCGGCGGCTGAAGATCCTCACTCCCCTCCCACTTTTCCTCCGCAAGTCCTACAGAATGAGGCCACACGGAGGCAGACACGCTCAGGCATGAGAGCAGCAGGGGGCAGGCGGGAGCTACAGAACGTGTGTACTTTTCTGAACTCTGTCAGGACGCGGCCGCGTGGAGTGGGGGGCCAACAGCAACTGGCATGGGCAATTCATGAAGCAATAGCAGCCAAAATCGCCCAACAACACATCTATACGAACACACTGTACAGTGCAGAGAGTGATTTGACCTTGAAAGCAGCCAGTTGTAGCTGCATGATAAGCATTTTTCATCCTGATGGAGGTGAGCAGACCTCGTATTCACCTCCGCCGCCTCCTCTGGGGGGCGGTACGTGGGCTTACCATCTGGGGGTCCGTCACGCCATGGGGTGAGGCGCCCAAGGTGTCATCGCTCCCCAGAGGCAGTGTCCAGGGGGTGCAGAAGCCACTGATGAGCAGCTGGAAATACCGCATGCGCTTCTCACCTGGACAGCAGACAGCAAAGGGGGCGAGAGCTGGTCACCTTAGGAGTGTGGACACACAGACTGAAAAGTATTCAGAAAAATCAGAAAACCGCTTATTCTCAACTGGTCAAGTATCAAACATCAAGTATCAAGTATCTGCAAACAAGCTTTGAAGACAATCATGCCCAAAGATGCACTTATAAACCTGTTTCAAATGCAGCACCTTTTAAGTTTTTAAAATACTATCAACTGAAATCAGAGCCTATGTGCATAAATACGACAGCCCAAGACAAACTGGGCAATTTGCATTTCAGCAGTTTGCGGTGGATTATAATATGAAATGTTTGGCTTTTTATGCTTCACTCATTAAGGCTGCACAGTTTTAAGTCCTTGACAGGCTGCATTCTGGTACAGAGGTTATGGGGCAGCAAGCTGGGTTCTAATACTGAGGTTACAGGGTACCGAGCTGGGTTCTAATACTGAGGTTACAGGGTACCGAGCTGGGTTCTAATACTGAGGTCGCAGTGCACCAAGCTGCATTTTGGTCCTGAGGTTACGGGGTACCAAACTGAGTTCCGGTACTGAGGTCACAGTGCACCGAGCTGGGTTCTAATACTGAGGTTACAGGGTACCGAGCTGGGTTCTAATACTGAGGTTACGGGGTACCAAGCTGGGTTCTAATACTGAGGTTACAGGGTACCGAGCTGGGTTCTAATACTGAGGTTACGGGGTACCAAACTGAGTTCTGGTACTGAGGTCACAGTGCACCGAGCTGGGTTCTGGTACTGAGGTTAGGAGATATCAAACAGCGTTCTCGTGCTAAGGTCATGGGCACTTGCACTGGCCTTGTTCTGGTATTGGGAACCTGAGGTCACAGGACACCATGTCCTAGTATTGTAGTTAAGGGGCACCAGGCTGCGTTCTAGTACTGAAGATACAGGGCATGGAGCTGGGTTCTGGTATTGTGGTTATGGGGTACCAGGCTGGGTTCTGGTACCGAGGTTACAGTGTGTGTAGATGTGTGTGTACAGGTTTAGATGTGTGTATGCATTTGTGATGAGCATAACACGCTGTGATGTCCCTTCCATTTCAGGACAGGCTACAGATCTGACAGGGTGAGCTTAGCCTGGTAAAACCTTTTCAGAATAAACACAGGCACCAAACAATTCACACCGTATCCTTAAACTTCACGAGAATATATAAAAAAACAGGAAGGAACCGTGGAACAAACAAAGAGCAGATACAACAGTATTTCATACATCTTCAATCAGTAAGGTATTATTGGTAGGAGGCTTCTCAACTGACTACAGCCACTAATACTAATAATAAACTGCTTGGCAATAATGATATTACACTAATAAAAGGCCGAGTCACCGAAATCAAGCACAGAAGACTTTTCCAAGTCCGATGAAACACTACAAGGGCTACTTTAAGTCTGAAAATGATGAATAAAGTCTAATTAAACTTTAAGCGCAGTAAATCAGTAAATATCCTTTACTCGTAGTTTTACTGCGCCTTTTCATGCATGTCTAAACGAGCAAAATGTTAAAGCTGATTGTGGTGTATTTTTAAAAACACCACGCGCCATGGTCCGCCCCGTTTCCGGGCAACCGAGAACATGCTCTGCACGCGACCGTGACACGCGGAGGGCGCGCGGCGCCGCTCACCCTTCGGGTCGATCTCCACGTGGATGATGTTCCCCATGACGGACGTCTTGTGCAGATTCTGAACGGTGTCCTTGGCCGCCTTTACGGTACCGAACAAAACTTTCGCGATTCCTAAATGCTTTTTGTTCTTCGGATTATACAAAATTTCTACCTCCTCGATATCTCCAAATTTCTTGCACATGTCTGTTAAAAATCCCTCTCTGATGTTGTCGTTCAGCCCGGCAAATGTCACCTCTTTCGGAGGGACCGGTCCGACATAGCATTCGTCGATCTGCAAGAGAAAGTACATTGCAAAAGCTGTTGGGTTTATCCCTCAGTTTAAACTGGCTCGTGTCAGTGGACCTTTCGAAAAGCACGTCAATTAAAATCTCACAAACAGTCATTCATGTTTTCAACCAAGGGATCATTATCTATCTGTAATGATAGGTGTAATATTTGCAAATAATTGTGATGACTTTGCAAAGTTTAACTAGGTAACCCAATCGCCTCTGACAATTTAAGCATCCACATGTGGCTACCTTGAACTTCGGAACCGGGAGATCAGTCTCCTTGTATTTGGTCCATAGACGACCGATTCTTGGGTCCCGGACGGTATCCACTGGGGGCATGCCCGGGTTCTGGGGAATGGGAGGGTTGAAAACAGCGTGTTCTTACACAACAAACAGATAAATGGACGAACACGCCTCCCTCAGTGTGAAGCTGCAGAAATCAGAGCGCGTGCATAATCAGAAAACAATCAGACTAATAAAATGCACATGCCTTCTTGCAAAAAAAACAGTAAAAGCAAAGTGTTTCTTATTGGAATGGCCGCTAATCGCGTTCGCAACATCACGGTGATGCTCTGGTACAATTTGTCAGGTGTTGGTGAGTTGGGTGTAGAGTAATTAGTACCATCCGCTGCTACATCCACCTAGCCTGAATGAATCACGCATGCATCACTCTACCCCGCTTGTTTTGCACCAAGAGGGGAGAAAATACATACGGGCATGCTGAAATTCTGTCCATCGTAGCGATATAGTTTATGCGATCCCTTCTTCAAAGCCGGGTCAATAAGCAGCTTATAACTTCTCCAGTGATGACTCCGTTTCTCCCCTGAACTGCAAACTGGATGGCTGTTTTCCATTCCGTTCGCCAAACCTATAAAGAGACACGGTCAGAATGCAATGCAAAGTATGAATTGCAATTACAGACAACATGCGCTGGTTTTCCCCGTGCAAATATGTTGGGTCAAAAATGGGGGATTAAAGCTGGTCCCCATTATCGAAACAGACATGAGAAAAAAAAAGCAAGCTCACTTGAACTCTGCTTTCTACCGTGATCTTCATGAAGCCTGCTTTTTTCCCCCGGCTTGGACATGATGGAGCTTATTCCGATATTTTTTTCTTCCAAAACGAAGGGATCTTTTACATTTCTCTGATTGCATTACATGCTTTTAAAGGATCCTGCCTCCTTTTTGCGAGCCAACGCATATTGTGTGCCTCTGGTCTTGGTTTTCTGTGTCTCCCACAATACACCACTATTGGGCTACAAGCCGCACTAGCATCTACCCAGCCATCCCGTGGCACATTCGCCATTCAAATCTTTCAAATCAGTTTAAGAAAAATCACTTATATTCTCTCAACAAATGCATTTTCAACAAATACGTATTTATTGGAGGGAAAATGGCGTGTCGCTAGTGGCGATTGTACATTTGCGTAGAAAATGCAGCCTCGGAAAATTGTGTTGAATCTGCCGCCTCAATTTACGCAAACAGGAAACAAGATGGATAGGAGCCACTAGTAGTTGTAGGGGACTACTACTGAACTGGTGCTGTTAACGTTTCCGTTTTAACACTGATCCAAAATGTATGTTTCCTTCGATTTTCGATCTCCTCTTAATTTACAGTGAACTGTACCATATAAATAACGGCCCAAATGAGAATATTGGAGTCATTCATTTACTTAAGCCTAGCAAGCCGCTGGAGCCAATCAGAGGGAAGGTTCCATTTCGCCTTTCGCCTTTTCAGCCCTACGAAAATCCTACATGAACGTTACACATCGGCAGTTTAAAGGCAATTAGAGATTTGTAACACACACTGGAGTGTTTTATGTACTTCATGTTTATTTTTGCATTTGCGGGACGGAGATCATCGCCACGAACATTGTGTGATATTTTGCAGTGCTTGGGAATTGGCTGGTTAACAACGGCAGATGTGACGGGCCAATCAGAGAGCAGCTACCATCTTAACTCCTCTATTAGAAGGCGAACGGACGGCGCGCGGAGCGGAGAGCGGAGGGAGGAGGCCCGGCGCGCGGGTGGCCATTTTTCTGCAATGGAGCTCAGTGGTCACTTGTTTCCTATGGTTCCAAAAGGGATCTTATGCATCATATCGCCGTCTCTTTGTGGACTTCATCAGTGTGTTGTAATGTTTGCACCATTTAAAGGATTTGGGAAGAAGGAAGATTAAAAATTGGACGTTATCACTGACATTTTTTCCCTTCCTGGAATCCATCTTTGTCCTAACTAGGTCATGGCACACCCATATGTCAGCATTTTGCTTATGTTAAAGTCTACTGAATAAATGGTTAAATTTTATTTTTATTATGTTTAAACAGAGTGCATTATTTACTATAATTATTAGCAATCCTGTAGTTGTCTAATGCTGCTAATTCACATCATTGACCCTGCCCACTAATGTGGCCAAGTGTGACTATAGCTAAATGTAAGTTTTTCAATGTTTATTTATGAATACAGCTTTTATAATTAATGCTTCATTAAGAAAGTGTCAGCGCTATAACGTGATGACGAGCTGTCCTTCAGTGAATAGACCAAAAGGTAATGAATGACGCGCCTCCCGTCTAAAGCGTTCGTTAAGTAATTGCATGCTTTAAGCTTAAATGCTTTTCACATTACAGAAAATACATATGGGCAGATTTTAGATAAATAGTATGTTTAATGTTTAATCATTACTAAGGAGTTATTCAGTAATCCTGAATTAACTTACTAATTCCCCACTTTAAATAATATAATGAGCCTTTTTCCATCCCAAACAACACATGGAAAATATCTGACCACGTACAACTGTTAGATCCTAAAACAATATTTCAGATACATTTAAAACATGTTCATGTTTTCATTTGATTCCAGTCAGCTGTGAAGGTAAGTAAATATCTGACCTCGATTCAAGGACATTTTAATGATCCTGGTTGTATATGCACATACAGAGTTTAAGTGCATTTAGACCAATGACTTCAAACCCCAGGCTAGACCAAGCCAATGAAATAATGCTCAAAATATTTACCTGAACATTGTGGCGAATCATATGTACCAGGCCTTTACATGAGAGAAAAGGGAACCGTTTCAGTCCCATCTTCGAGTCCATTAACATAAAGGTTGGTTTCTAGATTTGATGATGATCCCTTAGGGGAAAAAAGAAAGAGGGAATAAATTCCTTAGTATTTTACACTATAATTTATAAAACTGCTCACTGAGAAAACGCCCTGACAGCATCAGCTACATTAATGTCCAAAGCTGATTGTTCTCCCTTTTCTTCAAGACTGTACACTCAAATGCTGTCAATTAATCAAGCTCGTCATGGGGAAAATAAAACAAGCGTATGTTTTGTAAGTTGTTACATATACATTCTCAAATTACTCACTTAAAATCTATTACAAATGTAAATCAATCTACTTAAAACAGACCACATCCATGTTTTGAAAAAGTACTAAAGACGTCTGGAGTTGATTTAGTTGAATAAATATTAACAAGCATTTTTAACCTTCAGATCTTTCAACAGACAATTCAAACCATCTGTATGCCAGGAAATGCCGAATGTTAAGAAAAAAAAAATGCATACCAGACAAACTTACAGTAAATATTAGGCAAAAGTAATCCTTGTAGAAGACGATGTCTTAATAAAGACCGTACAGATAGTGTAAGGGGGTAAATTAGAGTTTGAGAACACTGTTCCCTTTCCTCCAAAGCGACTTTTTTAAATAAGCAGCATTAATGGCTTCTCTTTTGTTCGCAATCTCAAAATGGCTTCTTCACCCGACTTGGAAGTGAAACTGCGCCATTGCAGGGTGCAGGCGATTCTCTCGAAGAATACGCTTGACTTCCCGAGTTCAAGTAGCTTTTCTGCCACTCTGTCTGTTTTATTTTGACCATGGGTGTAATAATTGTGACAAAGACTGACTCTGCTTGTATGTGTAGTGAGTGATTCGCCTGCGACGCCCAGCGCAGTGGACAGGCAGCCATGTGCGGCGCCGCCGTCCCTCGGACCGCAGGCGCGGCTCTCCGCGCTCGCTGCCCGGCAGCTACTCCGGCGGCTCCGGCAGCCTGGCGGCTTGCCAGCCCCGTCCCTGCTTTTTCACCCGCCTCAGTGTGATACGATCAGCCAGTGGGGGGAAAATCCGCAGCCTTTCAGACGACTTTCTCAGATATGAATTAGAGGACACCAACTGCATTTTTACTCATTTTCTTCAACAAAAAAGGATTTTTTGGCCGCTTGAGAATGTCGACGTTTTCTTTTAAATGAGAAGTGTCAGTCAGCTTGTGTTTAATGTAAATAAAATATATTTTAAAGGTGGGATATTGCTGTATGTGTCACATTTATGGCTAAACATGATGGTCATACTTTAATTCGATCCCACAGAAAGTGTCCAAAGCGCTTCTTCAATGTGAGCATTTCGATGCGGCCGCGCAGGAGACGAACCATCGGAGGATCGAGTCACTGCAGAGATAAAGTCTTATTTCTGAGGCACATTTCCATTCAGACGCGACGCTCACCTGGAAAAGAGTTTTTGGGAATTAAAAGATGGGAGGATTTTTCACTTTCAAGCGCAAGATAAAAGTATGCGTATCCTGGAGCACAACACAACAATGAACCGGCCACTTTTTAAGGATTCTGTCACAAACGGGATTTGCCAGCTCGACAAATTCTCTTAAGATTATAATGCGTGTAATGACCATTTTATAATACTGGCGAAATACTTCGCGCTTTAATCATGCGTTAAACTATTTATTTTGAAATGAAAATATTTTATGGATTCATTTTCATATGATTGTGAATTTTTAAAAAATAATTTTAAATAATATCAATGCGATTAGTCATGGCAATTGGATATCTTTGTATTGTACAATCTTGGAGGGTAGTGTGTTAATGTATAATACGACATGAATACATGTATTGATAAAAACACTGAAATACTATAGCTGCAGTCTTTAGATGGACAGCAAAAACGAAATGACATGTGCTTTACGCAGGAAGACGAAAATGCCGGTGATCTACATAAAATCTATTTATAAAAACAGCGCCCGTTTCACCCCCTCTAAAGCCTCGGCTGTCTGCTGCGAGCACGAATGTCCCTCCGCATCGGGGCGGCCTGTTAGTATCCGGCGTCTGCGATACCGGTCCAAGTGCGTCAATTGGTCACATGTTAACTGTAACGGGTTTATCGCCATTAAAGCCGCTGCTGCTCTACCACAGGGACACAAAGTAACGACGCATTTGCTTTGCGATTATTTACAATATTACTACCGATTTTCAGCTACATTTCTATACAGACAACTGGAAATCCGTTTTTGACGAGGATTTGCAAGTGCTTCACATAAAGCCGCATACACTTGCTACGGATTTTTATTCGACATATTTTCGTTTGCATTCCCCAAATCAGTTAAGGCAATATGATCGGTTAGTGGTAACGAATGTAGGAACTAAGACAAGTCATATGCAAAATAAATAACTATAATTTTCAATGTGTTCCACGTACAGGTAGCAATGAATTATGTGAGAGAAGGATCGCTCTCTTGGTGTTCCCGCCTCTTAAATATATTTCATGTACGTTTGTGCTATTATATCAATGTTTAAAATGATCTGAAATAACGAAACTCGCATATTTCGCACTGCCAGCTAATGATGGGACGTAACGTCAAGTTTAGGCGACATCATGGACTCTACTTATTGCAACGGGATTTTGGTGCAAGGGAACAAAATGTGGGTAAACACACGCGTACTATATGTTGCATGAATCTTTAATGGGAAAAAAATATGTGCATTACCGTTAATAAAGGTGCCCCGAGCACCAAACACGTTCTTCATGATAACGTCTGTGTCACCCGCTGTAACAGCGCCATCTTTAAACATTCGGAACCATCGGAGAGTTACCTGCCTCCTGTTCCTCTAGGTGGCGCCACATGATATACGGAGGAAATTATGGTTTCACATAATGTGGATGAGTTAATCATAAAAGGCGACGCCCCCTTGGGCAACGGGTGATTTCGTAAGTCTGACGATGGTCATAGATAACATTTATAGGCAGTCTTCTGGGAAGATGTTTCATCAGCCCATTTTATAATCGCTAAACCTGGCCTGGATCGCGAGGGGATTAAAGATATTATTTATTTGCTTATATATTACTATCACATAGGCTATTTAGGCTTACTTACACATTTTAACCAACAGCCATTATATGTCTTGATACCCAGACTTTTACATGTGTACACATTGCGACGCGAATGAAATCCTTGTGTTGTAAATGAAACTGAACAGGTAAATACAGTATCTCCATGTCTGTCTGAAGTCCGAAGTCAGTTCACGTCATTAAAATGTCTGACTAATATTCTGCATGTGAAGCAACCTGACATGTCGTGTTGCTATGGTTTGAAATGGGGGGGGGGGGGCACAACTTCACAATATAAATACAAAGGTCTATTTATTGGTGGATGAATTAAGCCAAATTAAATACTGGAGGGTACACGCCCCCGCCCCCGCGGCTCCTACAACACTGTTACTATGTGTGTCATGATGCTCATGGTGATTCACGGACCAGGATCGAGGAAGCGACGGGAAACCTGCTGTCTTAGGGCAGCTGATCATCTCCCAGGCATGGAGGTGGCAGTCACACCTCCGCTCCCTCCTTCCCCACATCAGAAAAAGGAGCGGCGAGCCCAGGCGAGACCGACAGAGCCACAGATCGGCTTCCTGAATACGCCGGCAGGAGTAACTCATCTGCTCCCAGTCAGACCCCATACCTCCCACCGGCGCGGGGATCCAGACCCAAGTTCGGTTCGCAGCAGGGGGAAGAAGAGCCAGATGGAGCCTAGGACCCACATGGCTGAACACGAAAAGCTCAACATGGTGATCGTAGGTGACGGTGGTTGCGGGAAGACCTCCCTGCTCATGGCGTACTCCAAGGGAGACTTTTCGGAGGTAGCCTACTAGACACTTGGTGCCCGTACACCTGATGAGGTTTATTAGTTAATTTCCATTCAGTTCAGTCAGTCATTTCACTTTAATTACTCTTTCAATTCCGGACAGAGCAGTAAACACACCGTTAATTTACGGTGTTATCGTTTAAGGTGGGCTGGTAATAGTAATTATGCAGCTTATAGCAGCCAGTAAGACTGAGCACTGATTTCATGCCTAATTCGGCCCTCAGGGAAAAAGAACTTCACGAGTCAGAAACACTGTACTGTAGCCCCCTTGGGCCTTTAGAAATCAGCTTTAGTGAAAGAATCGCTTATTGCTGGTGTCATGGATACCTTTGTTTGTAGGTTAGAGCTGACAAATGCGGCTGATTCATTCAGTACTCAGGTGATTGTGCAAACCTGGGATCGTAAACCTGTCTGTAACCAGATAAACGTGTGTTTTCTCTGGACCGTGGGAGTGTGATGTTGATGCTCCTCTGATCCCCGTGGACCATGCGGGTGCGATGCTGATCTCTCTCTGTTCCCTGTGGACCATGGGGATGTAACGCTGATCTCTCTCTCTGATCCTCATGGACCATGGGGGTGGGATGCTGATCTCTCTGATCCCCATGGACCATGAGGGTGGGATGCTGATCTCTCTCTGTTCCCTGTGGACCATGGGGGTGTGATGGTGATCTCTCTCTGATCCCCGTGCACTCTCAGAAAAAAGGGTACAAATTTGTACCTTTGCTTGTCACTGGGGCTGTACCCTCAAGGGTCTGCCAATG
>JAODKC010000044.1:729467-746118 GCA_026777985.1 Mormyrops attenuatus
AAACGTAGACATAGTTTAGCTCACATGGTCCCTGTATGGTGCATGTGTTAAGGGTTGTGAAAAAGTGGACATGGTATAGAGACACGCGTTAAAATGACTGGAAAAAACTGTAAAAGTCTTGGCTTGGCTACACCATGCATCTTTGTCTTGGCGCCCAGCCTCACTCGTGTGTCAGCTGTCTTTGTGGCCATGGAATCCTGCATTTCTCTGAGTAACTTTTAAACTTTTTAGTGCTGGTAATTTTGCATTTTTAATAATGTGTCCACAACCTAGTACTCTGAGGGTATACAGTAGTGAATTTGTACATATAGGGGCATAATTTAGATGCTTTGTGTACGACATAAAAAGGTCTACTGTTTGTTTAGAAATTGCTAATAAATAGATTCTTAGACTTTTTCTCAGTTACTTTGATGCATTTCTTATACTGTAGCAGAACTGAAGTTCTCAAAACTGCTTGTTCAATTCCCACAACCTCTAGTCAGTTGTGCATAACAGCAATTTCTGGTTGGTTTCATCATTTTACAATTGCTTTAGTACTCAAGCAGATGCTTACATGCAATTCTCAGCTATATCATGCATCAGCGGTTGCTTATGTCATGATGATCAGAATGCATTGTGTTAAACCCTCTTTTGCATCATCTTACTCTCCAGACCAACTTGTCATTTTGTCAGTCATTGCAGCCAAAAGTGTTCAACAAGATATCATTGGCACATATGAAGGATTTTGGATTTTGATGGCGCTGACATATTCAGTGACGTAAATACTTGCTTTTGAGACATGGACTAAGCATTTTGAAGAGGTTACCTGTTTATGCCGGTCATCCATGAAGTGTTTTGAGAAATGACCTCGTTGTTATGCAAATGTTAAGTCTGTCGTGAGAAATGCAGCAACGCAACTGAGAAAAACTGCAACATTCATTCAGGCTAGTAAACTGTTATGGGTTAGGTTATGTGCGCCCAGTTATTAAGGGTGGAAGAAAAGATTGATACAGTGCTGTATCGCAATATTTTTTGGCACAATATTATACCGACACAGTGGCACCAAGTATTGCAATATGTATTTATGATAATTTATATATTTTTTCAGCGCCGCCCCTCCCTACACGCAGAACACGCGCTGTGCGTAGGGCCCCACGATCCATGGGGGCCCCCATTTTCCGCAAGGGGACACATTCTCTGCAAATGCGCAAAGGATGCGCATCGCTGCCATGAGGCGCGCGTAGAGCAGCAAGTCCGCCCAAGCCAGGAGAGAAAGAAAGAGACGAGTAATCTGACACCGGAAGGTTGTAAACTTAAATCGCATTTTGTGATAGTCATTTTGCAATGGGGGGGCTCAAAATAAAATTCTGCGTGGGGCCCCAGTTTGGCCAGGGGCGGCACTGCATTTTTTATTTACTTCTATTTTGTAAATATTTGAACTCTGAATTGCTTCTGAAGTCCACAAGATGGTGCAAGGCCTCCTTCTCTGGCTATACAGCAGAAAGACAGATACAGTGACCCCCCACTATATCGCGGGACAGCTATCGCGCCCCCGCTATATCGCGGATTTTTCCCCGACGCGTCACAGTTCTCTGCCTATCGCGTATCCTGCTTGTGGTCCGATTGTTGTGAGCGAACTTTTCGTTTTGTTTTAAGCCCTATGATGGCTCCCAATTGTACCCATACTGAGCTTAAAATGTTTTTATTTTGCCATATTCCATTACGTGTACAGAGAGATGTGTATATATACATATACATTATATTATTATTATTACTATTATGTTACTCATGTCCTTAGTCCAACATCCACATATCATATGTGTTTGCAAAGTGTGTTTTAATACGTTTACATGCCTTTAAAGCGCGTGGGAGGGGTATTTTAAGATTTTACTATAAACTATAAAAAAATGTTTATTTATACGGTCTTTCTATATCGCGGATGTTCACCTATCGCTGAGCTGGTGGACCTGGAACGTAACTTCCGCGATAGGCGGGGGATCGCTGTACTCCTATACAGGGGAAAGTTTCCCAAAAGCAAAGTTGCTGACAACGTACGTGGCACAATGCAACTGTAAGCTGCTAACGGGAGCTTTTGGGAAACTTTCCCCAGGATGCACCGGCTACTTTTAAATATACAGTGCGGCTATATTTCGGTTTTCAGCAAATAATGAGCTTGAGATTCAACATTAAGCTATTTTAAGTGTTCCAATCTCTTTCTTTTACTAAAAGCTCCAACACTTAGACTTATTATAAGCAACTCTAATTTATGTTAACATTTTGTATTCTTTAAATTCTGGCATCTTCATCACTAGCTTATTTGGGGCTCCAATCTTCCATTTTAACACATTTGCTGCTAAGGACTAACAAGCCACACTAACACTTAACAAGCCACACAACCAATAAATGCTTCAGATTATGTAGGGGCCCATACCTACATTTTGCTAGATTCCGTTGTTTCAACCTTAAGCAATGAACCAGACCGGAGGAAGGAGTTTATTTCCAGATGATGTTCTATAGTGCAGTAGATGTTGTTGCGCACAGCCTTCTCAACCATCTCCTCCTAACTTTTGTGTGATACCAGCCTTTTCACAGAGTCTAAGACAATAGACCATGTTTGATCACAGCCAGGCAGGAGCCACAAGATAAAAGGCCAGGAACCAGACAATGGTGATGAATGACTTGGTTCCTTGACCATCCTACGTTGTGGCAGCCTGACTTTTCAGTCTTGGTGAGGCGATTTGCATAGGATAGCCCCTTTTGGCCTCATTAGGGAGTGCAGACTAGGCACTTTCCTAACTACCATTACTATCATCGGTTTGATTACAGGTGGCCACAAGCTGGGATTTCTGTGTTACAAAGTGATACTATAATCAGTAATATTAGTATATAATTGAATATACTATTGAATATACTGTCACTATTGAATATAGTAACATCCTATAATTTAAACAAAAATATTGTGGAAACAGAAAATGAAATAAATCATTGTGATATTTACTGTACTGACACGAGTGGGTCCTCTGTTCATTACATGTATGTGCAACGAACAGGTTCATTACAGAATGAAATGGGAATATTCAGGTGAGAATGTGAATTAAGTTGTGTGGTATTTTCCTTAGTATTTGTAATCAGTTTCAATAATATATGCAAGAAATAAATGGCAACGTGTTGCAGAATCTAATTGCAGTGCTGCTGTACACAGTGGCCCAAATATTATGATAGTGTCATATTGTCACCTTTAGGGCAATTTCCATCCCTTCCAAGTATTATGTGTGGATTTTAAAAACATAACCCAGTGAATGTGGTGTTACTGTATTAAATAATTTTCTGGTGTCTGTAGCAATAATAGCATTACAAGTCAATATAAGTACAAATATTAACAAACAAATATATTCCATCCATCCATTATCTGTATCCGCTGGTACTACTCAGAGTTGTGGGGTGGTCTGGAGCCTATGGACACAAGGCAGGGAACAGGAGCTGGAGCAGACACACATGTTAGATTTCCAGGCTCGTCTTCTTGGCAGGATTTTTTGAAATGTAAAAAAATGGGGGGTCTTTTTTCCAGGCGGATAGACTCCACAAGGCACACTGCAGACAGGATGACACTGATGTGCCTTATGCTCTAGCCTACTCTAAAACGACGCCCTTTGAAAGCCCACTGTCACCATCCCCACTGATGCTGTGGGCTAGGCCACTTGGTGACCATGTCCAAGTTAAGATGACAGAGAAAAAGGGAGTTACTGCAGACAAGCACATCAGTCAGCAGGAAACAGCAGGATGTCTGCACTTGTGCTCTGAAGTATATTTCTAAATAAAGGACTGAATTTCTCTATCTGTCCACTTGTATTGCATAACGCATCAATGGAGTCCCTCCAGGCACATAAAAGCCAAACTGCAAGGTTAGACAGACCTCTTCAGAAGCGCATGGACCACGAGCTTCTGTCTGACAGCCAGGGCAAGCGACACGTGACTCCAGTGAGGTGTCGCTCCTCTGCAAATATGAGGACGAGAGCTGCCTACCCCCCCTCCCCGCACCCCCAACGTCTTGATGTCCTCTTACATATCGCCGCACGCCTCTCTCTAAAGACCCTGCTCCTAGAGCTTCTGCCTGCTCTTGTGTGGCGACGCTTATGACTCCTTCTTCTGGATCTTTTCTGCCTTCTTCTGAAACTTCTGGTGGACCACTTTTAGAGTGTTGAGGAAGTTCCCCAGGAAGAGGATGAGAAAAGTGAAGGCCAGCATGACAACCTGAAACGTGACGCATCACAAGAGCCCCGGTTAATTTAGAGACACCCTCAGAACTGGCATTTATCTGCATTCAGCTTCAGCCATGTTCAGCTAAAGCAAAAAAGAATTCAGACCAAAGGCCAAAGGTGGTCAACATGCTGAAGTTAACGATTAACATTTTGTAAGGCAGATTGAGTACTTGGCCCAGCTGGGAGCAGTTATGAGCAGCCCAATCTGATCCAGGTTCAGGATCAAGGCTTATCTCAGCACAGAACTAAGAGCAAAATCAGGCCCTGAAGAGTCCAGGTGAAAAAGAGGAAGCAGAAAGGTGTGTACTGAGTCACCTGCCACTCTCTGCAATCTTCATGCCTGGACAAGCCAAATAAGGTCACTGCGTTGTACAGCTGCCAGAACTAGATAGGAAAGAGGAGGACGATGTTCAGCTTTACTGTGGGAGCAGAACGGCGGCTTCAGTAGGCAGGCAGGCTGAGAGAGACAGCAGTGCGGGCGTGCAGACACTGCCTGAGCGAGACAGCAGTGCGGGCGTGCAGACACTGCCTGAGAGAGACAGCAGTGCGGGCGTGCAGACACTGCCTGAGAGAGACAGCATTGCGGGCGTGCAGACACAGCCTGACAGAGGCAGCAGTGCAGCCATGCCCCCCCCCTCCAAGCACAGTCACACTTACATGACCAAAGAAGAGAAAGGGCAGGAGGAAGGTGAGGCCTCTCCACATCCACGACTGAAATCCTTCTGGAGAACAGGCAACAAATGCACTAATGAACAAGGGCCCCTACTGCTCAGGGAGATTAACTACATGGCTGCAGTCTTAAATCTGCAGCCATAGAGTCGTCGCGTATTACTCAAAATGGTATTGTAGGGAAATTTCTTTGGGAGCTATTGAGCTACATCAAAACTCAGCATTAATTACAACAAGGAAATCACACTGAATCAAACTATTCACTAATACCTACTAAAGATACATTTTAACAGTGTACATTTCTTAATTGAAAACACCAGTTTCAATCAGGGAGGGAATTTCATGTACAGTTCTGCACCAGACATGGTTTGGGCCTCGATGTCTCACCCACAGTCAGATCCAGGTGGTCCCTCTCGCCAAGGGCCCGGAGCCTATACAAGCAGCCGCGCTGGTAGTAATACTGCAGGAACTGTACAAAACCTGCAATGCCAACAAATAGAATGTTCCAGAAACCCAATCCCCGGTGCCCAAGTTACAAGCGGCACCTTGATATAAGTACTAAAACTCAAGTAGGACATCGGCACTCCGTTGACTGAATCAAATCGCCAGAGAAAACAAGCTCAGTATGATCAGAGGCTGATCTCCAGACAATACAAGCTCGGTATGATCAGAGGCTGAACTCCAGACACCTCCTGCCCTGTAGGACATCGGATGCCCTCATGCAGCGTTTAGCAACTCAGTGTTGTGTAAGATGTTGGCCAAGAAGGCTGGATGTTGCAAACACTGCCCCCCGCAATGCAGCTATAGCAGGACAGGCAGTCACACACCCTCAACGGACATGGGGGCAGAATGGAGACCACATGGCCTGAGTTATGGACTGGGATTACTAGATACAGGGAAGTCATAATAGTTTGTGTCTCCTAATATCCTTGAAATAAGAAACTGACAGCTTTTGATTTAATCTTTTTGCATTTGTGTTGGATTAAATCACCCTTTTCTCAGACTGGGTGCTGTAGCCACACCTGTGAAGGACTTTGGTGGCACCTCAATGACTGTGACACCTACAGGAAGCCAGGGCACAGAGCGCCTCTCAGCCCAGCCAGACACCTACTCTGGTAGATGGAGAATCCCAGGAACTGATTCCGGAACATCTGATACATCATCCCATCTGGCCTTTTTAGAGAGGGACATGGAACATGAGAAACACACTATGCTGTGATGTCGTTCAGCACAGACGCAACGAGCTGGAATGAAACTCCACTCCTGTGAGCAGAGGAGTAACTCACCAGGTCAGCATCACGCCAGAGAGGAATGTGGAGACGTAGTGGTGTGAAACCCACCAGCCTTGAATCCTTAAAAAAAGACAACACACAGTTTACTTTATCCACATTCGCTATTGATGATGTTCTGAAAAGGTAAACGTGACTAGCACTGTTTGATTTTCTTAAAAAACAGAAAACAAAAGTGATAAATGGCTCTCAATTGGAGGCGGCAGTTCTTACCTGGAGCCGTTACTTATGAGGATGCTCTCGCGTACGGTTAGCGTGCAGTAATACCACACCAGCAGGAAGTTAAAGATTTCATCTGTGACCCTGAACAGAAACACACACACCTGACACTGACTCAGGACACTGACTGTATCATGAATGAGAAAATATTTGATTTATAGAGAATGACTAAATGAACAGGATACAAGCCATCTTTGAAGTTAAACTACAACAGCAGCGGTAGCAAAAATGACTTCTTACCGATAAACAACTATAAAACGGCAGGTTATGGCCCCCAGCATCAGGATGATAGTCAGGTATAATTTGAACTTCTCATATTCATCTTTGTAGGCAAATCTGTTCATGGGGAACAACGAGCATCAGAGCAAAGCTGGATGGAGCGTGTCGTCTCACTCCCCAGCTGTCCGTCCGCACGGCATGTGCCGTCTCACTCCCAGACCGGCCGTCCCACTCCCCGACCGACCGTCCACACGGCGTGTGTCGTCTCACTCCCCAGCCGTCTGCCCGCACGGCGTGTGCCATCGCACTCCCCAGCCATCCGTCCGCACAGCGTGTGAAGCTAGAGGACATTTCCTCAGCGTTAAACTACCCAACAAGGTGCCCTGATAGTGGAAGCAGACTTACTTTGCTTGGTTGCTGAGCAGAGTCACGTTTACATTCCCGAGAACAAGATTTAAGTACAGCCTGAAAGAGATGAAACAGCCATGAAACAGAGAAAAACATTCTCCAGTATCTGCATTCTACCTGCATTAAATGCACAAATTACGTTATAAGTGTGATGCTTGGCTTGGCCATGATCACTGTTCTCCCACTTTGGATGACTGCCCACCCATGGACTCACCCATTTTTCTTTGGCAAATATGCTTCCATATCGAAGAAGACATTCTGCCTGTCCCTGATCTGCGCCTGTATCTCGCGTATCTCCTCCCGTTCCTTGGTGCTGCTGGATTTCGCGCACCTGGGGAATCAGATCACGGTCGCGGTGGCAGCAGCCATGTCACAAACGGTCAGCAGGGGGCAGCCAGAGAGCAGCCTGTGCGGCGGTGCAGCTGAACGGAGCGAGGCCGGGCGACATACCGGTGCAGGCTGGAGCGCAGCTCAGACAGGCTGCGCTTCTGCCTGCGGATGGAGGTGCTGCACGTGCTCTGCAGGCTGCTCAACTGGCCAAGTTTCTGCCGGTAAATTTTATGCGCTTCCTAGGAGATGCAAGAAAAACACATAAATTAATGAAGCAACTCCTGAGGTAATGTCTGCAAAGTTAGGAATAACACCTGTCCTCTGCACCACTGAGAAGCATGTGCCGTCCGTTTATATCATAATATAAAATGTACTATCTATCTGATTTTGTCATTGCTGGGTGCTGAGCAGGGCCGCCTGTGACAGTGTTCCCTGTAGGATTTGCCATATTCTGGGATCACCTGAAATAGATGTGGAATGTAGCTGCAGCCTTCACTAAGGACCTCTGCCATGTCCACCCCCCATACACACCTCCCTCACCAAAATTATATATTGTATTATTGTATAATACAATATATATTATATATTGATTTGATATGAGAAACTTATATATTACTTATCAACTCCCAATCAACCACAGTGCATGAAATGTAAAAGTAAATATTAATAGTCACAAATGCAGTTCAAACAAAGTTTTGTAACAATAGTAATAACTGTGGCTTTTGCTTCATCGGGAAACAAAAATATTGCCTAAATTCTCCATTAAGATATACGTTTTTTATATAATGGAAATTGGCTGTGAACCGGGTTTGGACAGAATAAACACACTTCAAGGAAATTTTTGCAAACATTTGGCAAATTATACACAAGGTATGATATTATGACTATAAGCAGTTGTTGACACTGTCATGGCACACTACAGTTCGTCCGAGTAAACAAGCCAAGGTGAACCACGATCAATCATTAATGATACCAAGCCAGCATGTGTCCATTTGCCGTGTGGGAATACGGAAAATATTCAGGGCAGCTGACTGTCACCGGCACTGCGGGTCGCACTGCCCACGCCGGTTTGTCAGCTCAGGGGCCCCCAAGTGGAAGCAAAGAAGAGCGGCATAGCGGACTGGTGGCGTGCGGCTGGACACGGGAGCCCCTCCGGGCTCCGACCCCCACCGGGGCATCCGTCGGGCTCTCTCGAGTGCCGGTGTTCTATCCTAACCTAACCCTAACCCCTAAAACCTAACCCTAATCCCAAGACGGTGGGACTGCACATGCGCAGAAAGGCTCGATAGCACGTCTCGATAGGTAGCTCAACTCGTCCGAACACCGGCCGCCTCCCAGCATCATGCCCGGTTCACATCCATACCTGCAGCTGCTGAAATTCCCTGTCAATCTCCTTCCACTCCGCCAGGCACTTCTGCAGTGACATTTTTATCACAAGCTCTCTTTGCTTCTCTCCTGCTCATTTGCCTTCTTTCTCCCCTCCCATGCACGGAGGTCCTTTCGGGGATCCAGCCCCCAAAGCGCGAAGACCCCACGGCTCCCGCCTGCTCGCCGACCCCGTAAAGCTGCTCCAGCTGCGCCGCTGGCTCTCGGGTGAGGGTGACGCAGCATTAAAGTACCGCCCAATGACAGGAACGAGCCAATCGGAGGCCACGCCTGTTTTGCGATGTGGAAACGGGACCGCGCGCGCGTGGACTTCTGACCACCTATCGCGGAGTGAAACAAACAAACAGAGGGATCCTTGAAGTTTTGACTTTGCACCGTCAGGCACGCTTAGTAATACATGTTGTATGCAACAGAAAAATAACTTGCCAAAAAATCCTTCGCATACCACACAGTTTCGAAATACTTAAGAGATCCTTTCTGCATCTTTAAATTTAAATTGTTTGGCAATTTCAATATAAAGTAAATCCAATTTTCACTGCCGTTGTTTATGTTTACGTTTTGATTAATTTTGCTTTGGAAATTTACCTTGGATTAATTTATTAGCAATATGGTATCAGGCTACGAAGAACTGTATTTTTCCTACCATGTGTTTTGTGGGTCACTAATTTCAGACATTTAACCAATTCACACCACACCTGGCTGTTTATCGAATACTGTGTATTAGTGAAATTCATAGTATATGATAAGTTTGAGGTTGTTTCCCGAATTTGTCTGCATTTGCTTTTCAGACTAATTTGAGCGTGTCATATTTTAAGTAGACGTATTGGTGCCTATTGTGTGAGATACAATGCATAAATATATAAAATAAATATCTAAAATGTATATAAGCTGCAACTGACTAGATAAATGAAAGTCAGTTAATGCTGGGTAGTAAATACATCCATCCATTAATTTATCAGTTTTATACATTTCATGATTAACTTAAAACGAAAAAATACACATTAACTCTTCCTTGTTTGAATTTAGTTGATATAATATTTATGGATATTCTGTAACATGATATGCTTTTTGATACTGTGAATACCATGACAATAATATATGCAGACAGGGATGCTACTTACATAGTGAAATATCTTTTTCGTCATCGCATTGTGTATATGGACCGTAAGTTTCCGAAGCATGTGCTAATGTGCGGAAAAGGCGTCGCGCTGTCATGGTTACAGACGACGCGGTGTCATGCCAATGGAACCGGAGTTTGGTTACTGCTTCTCTTAAACTTCACTCTTTTTGCTAATGCAAACGTCATCCATTAAGTCTTAATTCCGAGGTTTATGTGCACCATACGACATAGATACGCCCGTTGAGTTATATAACTAGCCGCTGTTTAATCAATAGCAAGTGCGTAACCCTTCATTCTGTATTTAGCTTGGGTGATGTGCATTTATCTTGAAGCCAAGCATGCCGTTCCTGAAAAAAGCTAGAAAGGAACAGCTGAGCAAACTTTGGGACAAGAAAGCGCAGAAATGCGGCCTGCGGCACACAGTCTACTCCGTCAACGGGGAAGAGTACACTGGCGAGTGGCTAAACAACAAGAAACACGGTAAATGTCGCTGATCACTCCGTAATCGGCTATGGAAAAGTACACCGCTTAGATATAGAAATAAACATTCCCAATGAGCACAAAAGCAACAGGAACATCTTAATGCTGGCTTCTCTGCTAGTGCTGAATTCAGGATTGGGTTTATGCTGGTGTGGCAGTTGCATTTTTTGTATTTCAAAAATGACTTTCACAAGTGAACTTGTTTTTGCAACTATCCAGAAAACCTCCCTTTGCATGATTTTGCGTGTATGTGTGTTTTAGTTAGCTTTTAAAACGTTAATGATGATTAATGAAGTGTGCCACTTAATCGGCACTATATCAGGGCAGATTATTTTTCCAACCAGGAAAAGGCACCAACATCTGGAAGAAGACCGGAGTCCTTTATGATGGAGAGTGGAAATACTCACAGCGCCATGGTTTGGGGACACTAAGCAAGTTGAACCCAGTGTCTAAAGAGTATGTGAAGCTTTATTCAGGCGAATGGAAAAATGACAAAAGGAATGTAAGTGATTATAATATCAGAGCGGCTTGAGACGGGGGTAAAGGCAGGATCGGCTGCAGTAATAAGCAGAACAGGAAGTGAGCCGGGGCCTGAGAACTGGCTGTGCTGTGGGGGAAGTGAGATGATCAGCAGTTCCCTTCGGGGGGGGGGGACTTCCAAACAAAGCTTTATGTAGGGCCCCTAAAAGAGCCAGATTTGGCCTAGACCTTTAAAATTTTGTTCTTAATACATTTACAACAGCCCGAGTGTTAAAGTTCGCTTTGTATGTAACATTATACGGTTTACTAGATGCGCATGGTTACTTCTCAGGGATACGGGTCCTGCTTCTACAGCGGCTCTGCCCACTACGAGGGCGAGTGGAGGGGGAACGAGAGGAGCGGCTGGGGCAGGATGTGTTACGAGAACGGAGACGTTTATGAGGGCGAGTGGCTGAGCGATAAGCCGCACGGGCAGGGCTTGCTGTGCCTTGGTAAGGCCCCTCACAACGTCCGCAACAGCGACTACACTGAAAGACCCCATATCTAGGGGATGCTAACTGTGGGTGGGGGCATGACAAGGCTGGGGTCTGCTCTCTCACCCTCCATCATGGAGTGTATATTACGGCATATAATATGAACTGATATAATTGGAATCGCTACAGAAATGGGTTCAGTGTAAGATTTTCTTGTGGAAGCTCATGATTTTAAAAGGTACCATGGAAATGAGAGCTGGGCTAGTGAAAGCTGCCCTCACATTATAGTACATTATAGTACATTTTATAGTACATTATATAGTACATTATAGTGTACATTATATAGTACATCCGTATTTCTCCCTCAGCCAATCAGAACAGGTACGAGGGGACCTGGGAGAAGGGTGAGAAGCACGGTGCAGGCAAGTTCTTCTTCCTGGACAAAGGTCAACTCTACGAAGGCCTCTGGGAGCGTGGTGTCGCCAGGTGTGGCACAGTGACGGACTTCGGGAGAGAGAAGGCTCCCACTGCCCCTCCATACCGCATCCCGGAGGTGAGGGAGGGACCAAGGCGCCGCCGTTTTGTTGGGCTACAGGTCTGCAGGCCTTTAACGAGCCTAAGGCACAACCAATCACAGGCAATTGCAACATTTTCACACGTCAGTAGAGTTAACTGCCTCACAAACAACAAAACAGGACATAGAGAACACAAGTCACCAGCAAGTATGAAGTCTGATTACTGGGGCTGTAGGGGAGGAGATATAGGCAAAGGAAGAGAGGGGACAAAAACACTCTGAACACATACAGGAAGTGACATCTGTAAGAGGGAAGAGGTGCCACACTGCTGTATCTCAGGGGGAATTCCCTGGTCTTGAGATGTAAATTATAAATTGCACAAGAACAGAAAACCTGTTCTACACAATAGACTAAATATGGCACCTGTAATTTTATATATTTGTATAGGAATCAATACAAAGTCTAAAGAGTCACATGGTCATTTTTTGTAACGGTGCTAAACTAAGGTTTGTGTGTTCAAGGTGCACCTGATGGATCCACACTCAGTTTTGTTGGAGACATGCAGCAATTTGTGTGGCGTAGAAGAGAAGCAGCCTTTCAGGAGACAGTAGAACAGGGTGACATCACTGAGGACCCTTCTGAAATCTTGCCAAATTCTGTAGCCAATGATGGTGAGGGTTTTCACTCATTGCCGAAAAAGTATTAAATCACAAAATCATGTTCAATACATAATCTCTTGTCATCAGGCTATGTCTGCTGACATTTGCTTAACTTGGACTGTTCTGGGATATTCTGAAATAAAAGCCAAGCAATGAAGTGTATTTAAGATTTATTTACACTTATTGATATATTTACCTGTTTACGTCTGAACACGCTTTTGTTATGTGAAGCAGTTTGCATTTACTGGTGTAAATTAACGATTTACAGTTTTTCAGTTTCATCTGTTAACCAACAGAGTAACAACAAAACAGAAGCTGGTGGTTTGCAGACTGAGGCACTGTTCACCTTCGTAATGACCGAACATGGCAAGTGAAGACAATCATTAACCAGACCAATTACAAAGGGCATCTGTCTATATTTAAAACAGTGTACAAGCCTTTCAGATCTGTATGTTAACCACTTTCAGTGGCCTAAGCAGACAATAAATAGCATCATAACAGACAAACATTATAATTTACTCTGAAATCACTCGGCATTGATATTTTGGTAAAACTCACATTGGAGATGCTGATCACATTTCATTGCACAAAAAGCGATACCTGCATCATCAGTTTTTGGCTCAGATCTTTAGTTTCATCTGAAAATATTGCAGCTCCAACACAACCCTGATCCTACTTAACAAGGCATGTTGCAGATTGCCACAAATTTACCACTAGATGTCGCTAGAGGGTCACAGCACTTGCAAAGTATAAGCTGGCCCGTAATCCTAGGCCAGGCGGCTCTGCTTAAAAACACATTTACATTTGAATGTAGATTTGCTAGCAGCTAAGATATTGACATATTTCAAGGTTCCTTGCAGTTTGTCTACTCATGACAGTGGTAATAAAAATAAAAACAGTAGGTAGGTAGGGCTTGGCAGAAAGCACTAAAAGTGCTGGAAAGCTGCTCTCAGTGCTTCCAGAGAAAGAGGAGGCAGAGAGCTGCATTTCTGTTCGACAGTCACGCAGGGGGAAAAGCCAGATTTATGCAGATGTAGAAAACAGTCTCATCGTCAGTGCCAGTGCCAGGACTAATGAATACATACAAGTAGTGACATGAATATCGATAACAATCACAACAGAAGTAGCAAATGGAATAGCTGACTGCTACAGATGTGTGTGGACAAGCCAAGGCTGTTTAGACGCCTGACAGCTATAAGACATCTACAAAGCATTTTTCCATGATCCCCAGGATTTTTTCTCTGACCCTCATCTATCAGTGATGGAAAAAAGAAAAACAGTCAAGAAAACACAATTATCCCCTGCGTATCGAAATGTGCCACCAGTGGTCGCTATCATTCAATGCATAACCTAATGCCATATCTGTGATCATACATGGCCCACTATTGGCAGAAAACTGTAATGACCACATGACATCTTAAAGAGGCATGCTTTTGTGCGCAACACCCGCTTCAACAACTCCTATAAAAAGAAAAAGAAATTAAAAGCTGTAACATACAGAGATATATGTTGGCCACTGGAATAAAATTACTGTTTTTTGTGAAAACCAAATACTACATCAGAAATCAAGGCATTTCACACACAAATAAACCAGGGGAAGCATTCTTTATGGCCTGGCTATTTTGCAGACGCAACACAAACCAAACAGAAACCAAATGGAAATAAGGGTTAGTATACAGAATAAGAGCAGAACACAACTGATACGTGTTTGTGCAGCGCGCAGATTCATGGCTGCAGGCATCTTCCCCTTGGAAGCCGCTACGGGAAGCGCGAGACACTGGCCGCCTCCCCTCTGTGGTCCAGCTCGTTCTGTAGCCGTGTGATATTAGACAGCTCCTCCAGCTCCTGGAACTGCCGGTCCGTCTTGTGGCTGACGAGTGAGCGGTAGAAGTGCACGGCAAAGACGATGAAGACCAGGGCAAAGGGCACCATGATGATGGTGGAGGCGATGGCAGCTGCCTTCCCAGAGCTGATGGTGCCGTTGTCCTCACCTGACGGAGGCTTGACGGGCAGGAACTTGACCCAACAGAGCAGCACGACCTCGGCCAGGAAGAGAAGCGTGCCGATGACGGTGGAGAAGGCCCAGGCCATCTCAATGTAGCGGTGCATGCGCTCGTGTGGCGACTCCTTCACCGAGTTGAGGTTGTGCACGTTGCTGACAGCCTCAATGTTGGGCAGGATGCAGGTGCTGATCATCAGCGCGAAAAGGTGCACAGCCACCAGCACGGTGGTGCAGGCGCTGAAGGCGATGAGCAGCCCGGCCGGGTAGCTGTCCGTGCTCTCCAGCTGGACCTCCACCATAGCCACCTGAAGAAAAGCCCGGGAGAGCACACCATGAGCCCAGTCGCTGCTCACCTGGCCACTGCCACACCCCTCATCCCGCACGTCCTGCCCCATGGGAACTTCCTCCCGTTACAGATGCTCAGGGTGTCTGCAGAAATCCTGATGTGACACTTCTAAGACCTTTTCAATACCACTTCAAGCCGAATTTAAGACCAAGCTGCAAGCGGAAATATGCTTTAGCAGAATCAATACCTATGCATTTACACTTCAGTGACGCAACTGACTTTTCATTCAATTATGTTTTTTTAATTTTATTATTTTTTTAAAAAAAAGCTCCAACAATTGATGTGTGAATAATAAACCAAACTTTACAAAGTGACGATCAAGGCATGGGTGTCTCAATTATGAGAAATCCTCCTACCAAGAAACTTCAATCAGGACAGACAGGCAGACTTAGATTAAGACCTTTAATGTCCCATCTTTCAACATTACGGGCATATAAAGTGACAGATATAACAGATACTTGAATATTTGAAATGACACTTTCATATGGGTTGCTGCTTCAAAAACGATGCCTTAGACCTGACGATGCCTTAGACCTGATACCTAGCTAATGTGTGTTCTGGCAGCTGCATAAAGCCCATGCTATTTTAGCAGCAACGGTTCAACTTCCGCTCAAAAAAAAAAAAAAAAAAACACACAACGTGGGTATATGACTGGGAAGATGACAAAAGCAATGACATTTATAATTATTCCTCTCAGGGCCGTAATTGGTTGATCTTGAATCTAAGACTTTAATACCCCATGGCCACCCTGCACCCAACAAACGGACTGGAATAAAAACTAAATGTTAGCTATGCTTTCTGGGTGCGGTAAAATAAGACTGAACCATCCGCGGACCCCATATCACCTACATCACCAACATCACCTACAGCAATAGTAAAGTATGGGTGCCAAAGAGAAGCATTTCAATGCACCTGTACTTGTGCAAATGGCAAATAAAGCATGTTTGTTTGTTTCTTTGTACATCATCATACAGAACTGTAGCCTCTAAAATGAAAGGGATTCTTAAGTTTTTAGGCTAATTCTCAAAAAATACAACGAAAGCAATGAAAAATTACTGTGTATCTAGGGATGAAGGAACAATGGAAATCAAGATTTTTATATATTTTTATAACACAGACACCGCAATAATATAGAAACTAATGCGATCAGCAAGAACAAAAGAGGAAGACTGGATGCGAGTTATACGGGAGTGTGTGGGTTTGGGGGCGAAGGGAGATGTACTGGGTGTGACTGGGCTGGCAGATTTCACCACGTCACAGCTTGTGCTCGGCACACAATTTGAAACTTATGAACCATTTATTTCTGAAATTAAATTTTTTTAGGACCTCTATAATCCACAGATACGGGGGTCCCATTGTACTGCAAATCTGATTTTAAATGATACACGTGGCTACTCCCGTCACAATTATTACATAATCACCTGATCGCGATTATCTGAGCTGACCGCGACTATTTTGCATAATCGCTAGAATGGCTTCCATTTATCTGTATAAAAATAGCTGGATGAAAAAAATGTAATATTTCTATCACTGCTGCCATGAATCAGGCAGGATATATGGATCAGCAATACATACCACCTTCCCTATTTGTACCCTGCACATCTGCACATGCACAGCATAACATGGGGACCGACACAATCCTCATAGCTAGCCCCGTCAGTGCCAGTGGTCACACTGAAGTCACCCATGACCAGAGGAGTGTCACCTCATGGGGACCGACACAATCCTCATAGCTAGCCCCGTCAGTGCCAGTGGTCGCACTGAAGTCACCCATGACCAGAGGAGTGTCACCTCGTGGGGACCGACACAATCCTCATA
>JAODKC010000044.1:751993-762089 GCA_026777985.1 Mormyrops attenuatus
TAAAGGTTGGCTAATCTCTTTTAAAACTATAGGTAAGATTCCATCAGGGCCCTGCGATTTATTTATTGTGAGCTTAGCTAGGGTTTGTACCACATCAGTTATACATATATTGGTCATAGACAACGTTGTATTCGTACTAAATGGTGGTAAGTTACTCATGTTCTCTACTGTGAACATCCGTGTAAAATAATCATTAAACTCATTTACTATATCAATTTCATAGTAAATGAGTTCAATGATTATGGCCTGGGCTGGTTACTTAATTCTCCCTCTGCAGAGGGTAACCGGAGCTCAGTGGCAGGGAAGGACAGGTACTACTCATGAGAGAATACCCGGAATGAACACATGAAGCCTCTGTGCAGTGACGGTTCTAGACCATTTCAACCTCAGAACCGCCCCTGCCTCTGCAGCCATGAAGCATGCTGCTGTCTGGCCTTTACATCCTTGCAGTTTTCAGGGCTCATCTTGTTGGTCTGCACAGGCAAACATGCTAGCAAAGTGCTGATATGCACTTAGGGTTGATACTTATTAAATTACACTGAGGCAATTGATATTGTTGTATTTATGATATGTTACATTATGATCAATGGTTGAGAGCTTGGGCAAGGGTGGAAAAATTATACTAGTTTTATAGTGAACGCCTAACTTTTCTAACTTTGGATTGCAGTTACTAAAAGACACTGACTTCCTTCTGATATGGAGTTACTTAGTATACCACGCTTACTGCTGACTGTCCAACAGAAATGATGTTTGTGATCCCTAACCCTAAATCTTATTGTGGGTTATAGCGCACCCTGTTGGGTCTCCTCTGTCCTGTTATTCTTCAGATTTTTGTCTAGCACTGTAAATCCAAAAGTATGTCATGGATCTTTTTCAAATTTTGCATAGGGGTTGCATGACTTCAGATATTTTAAAGTTTACAGTTATTTCATGAAAGTCGCATCGGTGTTGACTAAATGCTGATCATGTCATTAATAAACCCACAGGAAAAGGGAAATTCTGGACGCTTTGCAACAAGAAACAATCTGTATTCGCAGACCTTACTGTATATGCTGACAATAGACAGCTCATACATATATTTTTTACGTGGAACAGAAACAAGTAATAACAACAGGTTGCAACTCAGCAACGACAATTTATGCACAGTAACACGCATATGCTACAACTTCCTATTAAGGGCCAAAGAAGAAACCCAGATAGCAGTTGATTCCGGGCCGGATCCATCTTCGAGTCAGCAGATCTGTCAGTCAGATGTTTTGCGGCACCGCACAGGGTACATCTCGAGTGCACTAGAATAAGCGGGCTTCACACTCAACTTTCAGTCAACGCGAGTTCGGCGTGGCCTCGCTAAGCGAACGCGCGAGCTGTCATTTTCAAATGTTAACCGCCAAACTGAAAAGTTCAGGAGAGCCGTTATTCAGTCCGTCGAAGTTAATCCTTCACGTTAAGTCAGCATTTTAGTTTCTCCAGGCGAGCAGTTTAACATGCAATTTAGTTCGTGTGTTAAAATAATGTTTTCATTTTTCTTAAATGTGTTATGAAATGTTTTTAAACTGATTTAAATAGCTATTTATTTTACCATCCCCTTATAATTAATTCTACTACTTCCACAAAGCGTCAATTCTAATCTTTCACAGGTAAAATTTTGCAAAATGGTTTCTTTCCCCACTAATTGTGAGGTATTCGTCTGAGCCAATTAAGCATAACTGGTTCTTTGTTTTAATTCCCGTTTATATTTCTAGTCTTGTTCATAGTTTTGTTTCCCTGTTATCTAGTGGTACGATTTGGAAGGTAAGACATTTAACTTAATTTGATCAGGGTAGATTCAGGCTAGACACGGCGTGGATCCATAATCCTTCAACGATCTCGCTTTAGACCGATGTACCTTGAATTAGATTCAGAACGGAATCCGCTTTGCGCGTCCGAACCGAAGGTATTAATTGCTAGGACTTTTATGCTACAAAAACACGTAATTTCCTACGAAACTACACCGCTGTCCCAAAACAATGGAGCTCGTTTTGTTTATTATGTTTTAGTTACTGGGGGGATCGATATCAATTAAAACGATATAGTATTTTATTCGTACTATATTTATACTACCCGCGACACTTATAATTCATTATTAAATCTGGCCAGCAGATCGATTTTTCATTTCGACAGAATAAAAAACGATATAACGTTATTCTGCTAATAAGCGCTGGAAAGTTTCACCGCCCGCCACTGACAATATTATACAAAAATATATTGGTTATCGATCGAATTTTCCGATGTAGAAATATAAAGATGCAACCAAAAGAAAAGCGTATTCGTTAAATGTAACTGAGATACAAAAATAATTAATCTAATTGCTCCATTACTTCTATCTGTTTTCCCCGAATTTCCGCATACAGGTATTCCCTGAGGCGTTCATGTTGTTCGTGTCATAATCACGTGGACGTCATTGTGGACGTCATGGCAGAGCAGTCGACTTGTCTGTTCGACCCCTACGTTGCAGACACATTGTCCGGGTCATGAACTGGAACTGATCAACATTCGGTACAGATATTTGCCTAAACTGAAGCCACATAGTGATGGCAAAGCGGTTTCAGACATTTGATCCCGTTAGCATAATATCTCAAAAAGCTTTTGATGGATGTTTTTAAAATTTTACAGACACATTCTATGGATGACGATCTTGAAATTGTGAAACCGATCACACCGAAACTGAAGCAGCGCTGAATAGTGAGGGCAAAAATGGTGGTTTTGACACTTGATTCTGTTATAAGTGCAATAACGTAAAATTATTTTAAGGATCTTTCAAAACTTTGCAGACGGGTTTGCCCAAAATTGAAGAAACGGCGCTTAGCGGCAGCAAAGGGTAGGGTGAAAGCAGGTGACATTTGGCCTTGTGAATGTGATAATTCAAAAAGTATTTGATGGATCTTATTACTGCTTCACAAAAACATTATTCAATCCAGTTTTATTTGTATATCACATTTTTCACAACATTACACTGTTGAAGCACTTTACATTGTCCCTGTCCAAAGCCCCCAGTGAGCAAGCCAGAGGCGACAGTGGCAAGAAAAACTCTTTTTGAGGATGAACTATAACTAATTTCATTTAGAGACAATTTGCCTCAAAAATGAAGCAGCAGCACTTGGTGGCAGCAGAGGACAGAAAGGGAGGATACAATCACTATCTTGTGAAAAGAGCCATCTTCCAGCTGAATATATTCTGTGTATCTTTTTCAGACTTCACAGGAACATTATACAGGTTAGTGGTTCTCAAACGGGGGCATGACATGATTTTCTGAATATTCTAAAGTAAAGTTTATATATTAGCTTGTTTCCAGCTCCCATGCTCAGGAAGCTTCATAGGTAGTAGTCTGGAAGGTGAAATTTATCAAGAGGAGCTTGGCAAAAAATTATCATGGGGGAATTTATTTGTGTCACTTAGCCGGAGTTACCTAGTTTTTTTTTCAGCTTTCTGTATTTTTTCTAAGTGTGTGTTACAAGATTTTTAAGTGTTTTGCTCCAACACCAATTTCATCATAATCCCTATTGTTTCTATAGTGCAAATTTGCTTAAGGCAAGGTTTTTCAGGAATGCAAATAAGGTGTTATAGGAGTACTTAATTACATAGGGTGCTGTGACTGGCTAATGGTTTCATTTTTATAGAGTAGCGTTTCCCAACCCAGTCCTTGGGGACCCCCAGCCAGTCCACATTTTTGCTTTCTCCGAACTCCCAGCCAATCAAGAGCGCAGAATACGTGATACAGGCGTGGGAGCTGGGAGTGAGCAAAAATGTGGACTGGCTGGGGGTTCCTGGGGACTTGATTGGGAAACACCGATATAGACTAATCTGATGAGGGATTTGTTGGTGCTGCCATCTTTGAGTGCTGTCATTACTGCGGTGGCACTTGGTAGCCTGCTGACAGTGGCTGACAGTGACCGCAGCATTAATAGATGAAATAACAACATTAGACAGTGGCTGACAGCGGCTGACAGTGACCGCAGCATTAATAGATGAAATAACAACATTAGACAGTGGCTGACAGTGGCTGACAGTGACCGCAGCATTAATAGATGAAATAACAACATTAGACAGTGGCTGACAGTGACCGCAGCATTAATAGATGAAATGACAATATTAGACAGTGGCTGACAGCGGCTGACAGTGACCGCAGCATTAATAGATGAAATAACAACATTAGACAGTGGCTGACAGTGGCTGACAGTGACCGCAGCATTAATAGATGAAATAACAACATTAGACAGTGGCTGACAGTGACCGCAGCATTAATAGATGAAATGACAACATTAGACAGTGGCTGACAGTGGCTGACAGTGACCGCAGCATTAATAGATGAAATGACAACATTAGACAGTGGCTGACAGTTCCTGACAGTGGCTGACAGTGACCACAGCATTAATAGATGAAATGACAACATTAGACAGTGGCTGACAGCGGCTGACAGTGACCGCAGCATTAATAGATGAAATAGCAACATTAGACAGTGGCCCCCAGTTACTCATCAAGCTACCATACATGGATACCGATCTTCACGTTATTCAGATTTCACATATTAGTTAGACATTGGACATGACAATAGCCAGAAATGGAGAAAAAAAGCACTTTACCACCTGCCACATACTGTCCTGGAATTAACTGTATGCGAGTTGCATTTAACTGTTACAGACCAGTTACATCACCAAAAAATAAAAATAGATACATAGAAACTTACTTGAGCTCTGGGTGGGTTGGCCAAATATTGTACACTGTGCCAGATGATGAACACATTATTCTAAAAGAATCTGATGCTCACAGTCCATTAACAACCAACATAATGTTGAAGTGGCTGTGAATTCTTGGACTTGTAATATCACGACCGAAGCTCTCAAGCTGTTTACAACCAGGAAGGAACACTATTAGTTTCTATTAAAAATCTTTAATAGACTCTTAATTTTAATGCACAATTAAACTATATCAATATAAAGGGTATTCTGTCATCCCATATTTCGTTTTGACAATATATCGATATACGTACCATAAAAGTTCGATATACCACCCAGCCCTGTTAGCGAATGGATAAATCACTCTCTATGTGATAGAGGCTTGTGTGTTTTGCACTCCTCTTTTCTCCAAGTTTGGAGATTTCCATTATTGTTTGAGCAGCCATTGACAGCACAATTTCTTCCTGATTTCCTTGATATGTCAAAGTAATGATAAATATGCATTAAAAGCAAAAAGCAGAAAATATGACACTTTGGGAAGAGCTTCCATTCACGCGCATGTATGCTTGTAGGAAGATGCAATGGCAGTAATGGCAGCTTCTTTATGTCGGGTGCATCGCTGGATTACTCTACTATAGGATGCAACCCTGAGCAGGATGAGAGGGAGGGATGGATGGATAGATTATTATGGGAAGTTACCAGCAAGTGTGTTAAAACCTAAAATGCATGCATAGTTTTTCAAGCCAAACTGTGGCCATATAGGCCAACTAGATTCTGTTAAGAAACACAAACAAAACAATTGCTTGTTAATATAATACATTAAAAAATTTGAAACTTTAATCAGTTAAACACCAAACCCATTTCGCTTACATGTTAAGAAAGTGATTGGTGTTAAGAACAAAAACAAACTGGATCATGGGGGGAATCAAACAAAATTGAGGGCAACCAGTAACCAAAGCAGATGGGAGCAGCAACATTAATGTCAGATCTGGGGAACATAGGACTGGGAAGCACCTTTATACAGAGGCTAACAAGGGGGCAGAACGAGAGGCAGCTGGAGTACATTACACAAGGGCAGGAATGAGAGGTAAGATTAATGCATAACAGGCGTGGCTCATTAGAGCCACAATAGGGAGAAATTGGAGGGGCAAATAGGCAGGCTGTAACAACAACGAGATGTCTGTGCATATTGATCTTAAAAATGGAGATATGACAATGTGTCAGTCAGCTGAAAAAAACAGCAGCAAAAGCTTTGCACGCTGGCAGTGTGCCAGGCCTGGTAATGAGTTTAAGATTAAAATTAGATTCAGATTTCAAAAGTGAAACCGGAGAAGGAGAAAATGGGAAGGGCTATTTTTATCATGCCGGAGTAATTGTATGAAGGAAAAGGAGTGTAAAGAAATGACAGCCTGCAGCCCTGGGAAGGAGCAGAAATGCTGCTGCTTAAGAAAGGGGCCGCTAATGGTTTTCAGAGAGTGATGGAGGCACAGATTGCACATCAGTGACGCAGACTGTACATCTCACAGACCATACATCCACCTCACAGACTGCACGTCCATGACTCAGACTGTACATCATGTGGCATAGAACACACACTCACCTCACAGACCACCCATCAGTAAGACAGACAGCACATTTGCCTCGCAGACTTCATATGCACCTCACAGACTTTACATCTACCTCACAGACCAAACACCAGCCTCACAGACTGCACATCCACCTCACAGACCGCTTATCCATGGCTTTGACCACACATGGCAAGCAAGGTTCCAAGAAAGCAAGATGGCGGTGCAAGCACACATGTGCGCAGCAGCCTTTCCATGTTCCAATTTGGTGCTAAACGTCTTATGTCATCATCAGTGTTCCTTGACTGTATCATTGTCTGGATGTGCCAGTAACATGCACACCTGTGTATATGAAAAAAATTGCTTCTCCAGTACCGCAAATGGTGCAAAAATACACTGGACATGGAGGTGCTTGGGAGCCTGCAAGAGCTCCGTTAGCTGCATGGACCAGACCAGGAGGCCTCAGGACAGCGTGGAGCAGTGTACCCTTAAGCAGTGTGACCAAACTCAGAAGCGTGGCAAGTGGGCAGGGACTCGTTCAAGTGTTCAAGTTCAAGTGACTTTTTATTGTCATTTCTACCATATACAGTGATACAGTACATAGTGAAATGAGACAGCGTTCCTCCTGGACCATGGTGTACATATAACAGTACATCGACAAAAGACTACATAAAGTGCAAGTGTGCAAAATGTGCAAAAACAGTGCAGACACGAGACTAAATAGAAGAGATGACAGTAAGACACGTCTTAAGCGTAAGACAGGCTAAGTGTAAAGTGTAACAGTGCAATAGGTTGTGCAAAAAGTTATTGAGGTAGTGGACTGTGTAAAGGTGTGTGTGTGTGTGTGTGTATCAGTCCAGTCTCTGATTGTTCAGAAGTCTGATGGCTTGGGGGAAGAAGCTGTTGCACAGTCTGGCAGTAAGGGCCCGAATGCTCCGGTACCTCTTGCCAGAAGGGAGGAGGGTGAAGAGTGTGTATGTGAGGGGTGTGTGGGGTCCTCCACAATGCTGGTGGCTTTGTGGATGCAGCGGGTGTGATAGGTGTCTGTAATAGAGGGAAGAGAGGCTCCAATGATCTTCTCAGCCGTTCTCACTATCCGCTCTAGGGTCTTGCGATCCGATACGGTGCAGTTTCCATACCAGACAGTGATGCAGCTGTTCAGGATGCTCTCGATAGTCCCTCTGTAGAAGGTGGTGAGAATGGGTGGTGGGAGATGGGCTTTCCTCAGCTTTCGCAGAAAGTAGAGACTAGGCTAGGCTAAAAGCTAACCCAAGTAGACCCGCTGTTCCATCCCTTCTACTGCCAAATCTCCACTCACTGGAGAGCAAGATGGATCACCTAAAGCTCCTGCAAACTACGCAAAAGGAGGTGAAGGACTTTATAGCAGTGAAATGTTGACCCTTCTATCTGCCAAGGGAGTTCAGTTCGGTTGTTGTGTTTGCTATGTACCTACTGCCTAGCACTAATGCTTACCTGGCGCATGACACTGTAAATAACCTGTAGACTGCTCACCCTGAAGGGGTCTTCATCATTGCTGACAACTTTAATCATGTAAACCTGAAGTCAGTTCTACCTAGATTTCACCAGCATGTGAAGTTTGCTACGAGGGGTGAGAACTGCTTAGACTAGGTTTACACCAACTTTAAGGATGCTTATAAAGGGATGGCCTGCCCCCTCTTGTGCAACTCCGATCACATCTCTGTAAAAATCATTCCGGCATACACATCACTGCTCAAACATACTAAACCAGTACAGAGGAATATCAGAGTGTGGAATATGGGAGCAGTCTCCAGGACTGTTTAGAGTGCACAGACTGGTCAGTATTTAAGGAGGCAGCCACTCAGGAGGGCTGCGTTGATGTGGAGGAGTACACAGCTGCTGTAACAGGCTATATAAGAAAATTCGCTGAGGACATTACTGAGGAAGTAACCACAAGAGCCAACCAAAAACCCTGCATGCCTACTGAGGTCTGGCAGATATTAAAAGCCAGAGACATGGCCTTTAGATCTGGAAATAAAACCATCCCCAGAACTGTGCAAGCCAACCTGTCGAGGACAATCAGAAGAGGAAAACATGCATATGCCCTGAATATCCAAAGGTATTTTTAGGACTTCAGGGATGCATGAAGGGCATCCAGACCATTACAGACTACAAACCAGCAGTCCCTGTCTGTGACAAAGACTCTTCCGTCCTTGACATCCTGAATGACATTTGTCATTCATGCACATTTTTATGCACTCAACAGTGAGGCTGCAAGGAAGTCCACCCTTCCCCCTGATGAGCAGATAATCTGTCTGTTTAGAGCAGCAGTGAGGAGAACACTATCCAGAGTTAACCCTTTAGTTTCGGGTCCTGTCAGCATACTTTGCTGGGTACTTAAAGAGAGTGCAGATCAGCTGGCTGATGTCCTCAATGATGTATTCAGCACCTCCCTGAGTCAGGCAGTTGTCCCAAAATGCTATAAGACCACCAAAATCATCATCAGTAATTGATGTTCAACATGCTCTTCATCATGCTGGTCATATTTAAAATATGTGTACAGAAAGCTCTGCATCGAATATTGTTGCACTGTTTAGTGTTCTTGTCCTTGTGCACTTTGTATTGTATCTGTTATATGTTGTTTTATGTTGCATTACAGTCTATGGAGAAATGTCTTATCTCACTGTGTATGTGTACACCGTCGCTGATGACAATAAATTACCTTGAACATTGAAATCAGTGACACAGAGTGCACATCTACCTCACAGACTGCACATCTGCCACACAGAGCACACATCCACCTCACAGACTGCACATCTGCCACACAGAGCACACATCCACCTCACAGACTGCACATCTGCCACACAGACCACGCATTTGGCTTGCAGACTGCGCATAAGTGGCACAGTCCACACCCTAGCAACACAGACCACACATTCAACACACAGCCACCTCACATGCCATGCCTCAAAGATGGCACAACACAGACCACACATGGCCAACACAAATCGCACATCCATGACACAGACCACATATACACCTCACTGCACATGTGTCACACAGACAACACATCAGCAACACAGACAGCATGTTGGCAACATAGGCCACAAAATGGTGACACAGGCTGTGCATTCACCTCATAGGCAGTACATCAAACCTCACATCTGTCCTATAGACTGCATATCCACAAGACAGACTGTACATTGGCAACACAGCCCATACAGCAGTGACCCATATTGTACATTCACCTCACAGATTGCATATCAGTGACACAGACCACATGCACAGACCAACAGCTACATCATAAACTCCAAATCCATGGCACAGACTGCCCATCTGTGCTAGGGACCACATATTGGTGACAGACTGTATCCACCTCACAGACCAACATCCACCTCACAGACTGCAAAACCACTGCACAGAATGCACATTAGCGACACACACCGCACATCAGTGGCACAGACAGACATATTTGTTGCTTCAGTCTCCTGCTAGGCACCACCAATGGGGGGTAGGTGAACCAAGCACACAGGATCATCAGTATTAATAATCTCATCATAACCCTGTGCCAAATATTATACTCATAACATCAATTATATACAGGGCCACAGCAGAAGACTGGTAAAGCTTAATATTTTTTAATAGACATAAAGTGTGCAAAATGAAAGAATTTTAATTCCTCAAGTCAGTTTCTTGGTACAGAGATTTTGAGAAGAATGTGCACAACTAGAACATGTGACCCTATCTGTACTTTACAGTTTTTTCACTTGACATCAAACTTCCTGAAAGGTGCTTTGTGTTGGAACAGCTGTTTCTCCCTGCAGCATCCCCCCCTCCCTG
>JAODKC010000044.1:805535-835123 GCA_026777985.1 Mormyrops attenuatus
TGACATATGATGAGGGAGCCTGACCTTAGGGCACTGGCGGTCTCATCTCACACTGAACAACAAACGGACTGAGTGAGATTGGGATCCCCGCACTGTGACATATGATGGGGGAACCTGACTTTAGGTCACTGGCCGTCTCATCTCACACAGAACAACAAACGGACTGAGTGAGTTTGGTATCCCCGCACTGTGACATATGATGGGGGAGCCTGACTTTAGGTCACTGGCCGTCAAACACAGATCAGTACTAAGATTAAATGTCACATGGCTTTGCTTCACATGCGCCACAACGCGGCCCTGAACCTCTTTGAATAATGTCACCGCTGGCTGCTAAGGGTACCTGCAGTTATCAACCTATGAGCTCATGTGGGCATCTCGCTTGTCTCATCGCCACAGAGGAAGTCGCCAAAGCCTGACCAGCTCCTCGCCAGCATCATCAAGAGAGAGCAGGACGAGGAAGGAGGGACCAGGGAGTCGGGGCGCCAGTGGAACTACGGGGAGGAGGAGGAGGCGGAGAGGGAACAAGAGGCACAGGAAGGGACACGCCACACGGAGGAAGCTGAGGAGGAGGAACAGGAGGCAAGGCAAGGGGCACGCCACACAGAGGAGGCTCAGGAGGAGGAGGAGAGAGGCGGAGTGCTCCGGACGCCCTCATGTGAAAGCGATCTATCACGCTGCAACTCCCCGAGGGCAGGGCCCAGTGGTGAGGGTGGCCTGGAGCTCCAGGACAGGGCACGGGTGCGAGCACGAGCCAGGAGGCCAGTGCGGCTGCCCTGCAGGGAGCTGAGCAGAGAGCTGAGCAAGGAGCTCAACCAGGAGATCCAGAAGACAGAGGACTGCCTGGCCAATGAGAGTCGGCAACCAGTCAAGGCAGAGCCTGATAGCGAGACCGACGAGCCCAAGCGGGTGGTTAGCATGGCTGCCATGGAGATGGCCGGAGACTGGCTCCGCCCTTGTGACCATGAGACCAACGGTGCCCCCCTACAGGAGCCCCCCATGCAGCCCACAGCAGGCGCAGGCCGACGCCCCTTAGGGGTGCAGATGGAACGGCACGTCATCCGGCCACCCCCCATCAGCCCCCCCCCAGATCGGCTGCCACTGGCAGACGGACACGCCCACATGCTACGCCGTGAGCTCTGGATGGCCATCTTCAGCCACCTGAGCCACCAGCAGCTATGCGTGTGCATGCGCGTCTGCAAAACCTGGAACCGCTGGTGAGTGGTTGGGGGGGGGCCCAGGGGGCCTCAATCAGCGGGGGAGGGTTAGTGGTTACACTAATGGGGGCACAGAGGTTCTGTCACAGGTGATGAGCTGTTAATCCCCACTCCCTACCCAGGTGCTGTGACAAGCGTCTGTGGACCCAGATAGATCTGAAGCGCAGCAAGTCCATCACCCCGCTGATGCTGAGCGGGATCATCCGCAGGCAGCCTATCTCTCTTGACCTGAGCTGGACCAACATCTCCAAGAAGCAGCTGAGCTGGCTCATCAACAGGCTCCCCGGTGAGTAGCCCGCCCCCGCCATCATTCAGAGGTTTCTCACGTCAATGGACCTCCGTCTGGTGTGGTAGGGGACGAGAGAATATGTAGATACAGAGATAACAACTGTGTGTTTGGGATGTTCGGGCTAAAACACGTGGGTGCATCAGCACACACATTGAGCAGCGAGCGGCTTGCAGTTTGGTGCTCGTCACCCCACCAGAGTTACCCACGTCAGCATGTTATATTTGTGCACTTCCTGTATGCATGCTGAGACCAGTCGCAAGGTGCCATTTATGAGGAAGTAACTCAGAAGACAAGTGTCAAATGGTCAGACTTTATCAGCCTGTTTTTATCTGATAATTTTCTTGCCCTGTGTCGGACCACTTGCAGCTGAATGTGAGGTGACTGGGGTGCGGATCAATACCTCCAAGTCTGAGGCCAAGGTTCTCCACCGAAAAAAGGTGGATTGCTCTCTCTTGGTGAGAGATGAGTTACTGACCAAGCGGAGGAGTTTAAGTATCTTGGGGTCTTGTTCACGAGTGAGGGAAGAAAGGAGCGTGCAATCGACAGGCGGATCGGTGCGGCGTCAGCAGTGATGCAGATCCTGTAGGGTTCTGTCGTGATGAAGAGGGAGATGAGCTGGAAGGCGATGCTCTCGATTTACCAGTTGATCTAAGTTCCTACCCTCACCTATTGTCATGAGCTATGGGTAATGATTGAAAGAATGAGGTCACGGATAGAAGCAGCAGAAATAGGTTTCCTCTGTAGGGTGTCTGGGCACAGGCTTAGAGATGATGAGGAGCTTGGACATTCAGGAGGGGCTCAAAGTAGAGCCACTGTTCCTCCACATCGAAAGGAGCCAGTTGAGGTGGTTCGGGCATCTATGTAGGATGCCTCCTGGACATGTCCAACCGGTTGGAGGCCCAGGGGCAGACCCAGGACACACTGGAGAGATTGTATCTCTTGGCTGGCCTGGGAACGCCTTGGTATTCCCCGGGAGGAGCTGGAGGAGGTGGCTTGCGAGAGGGAGGTCTGGGCATCCCTGCTTAGACTACTGCCCCTCCGACCCAACTCCAGACAAGCAGAAGAAAATGGAGTGGAAAAAATGGAATGGAATGGAACCCTTGCCACCCCTGGCTGGCTTTAGCAGCACGACTAGAGCAGCATGTTCTGCTAGCCTGCTAGCTAGCCACTTTTCCTGTGCTAACCTAGCTAGACACTATTCCTGTGAACACATAGCTAACCACTTTTCCTTTGCTAACCTAGCTAGCCACTTTTCCCATGCTAACCTAGCTAGCCAATTTTCCTGTGCTAACCTAGCTAACAACTTTTCCTATGCTAACCTAGCTAGCCAATTTTCCTGGGCTAACCTAGCTAACCACTTTTCCTATGCTAACCTGGCTAGCCACTATTCCTGTGAAAACATAGCTAGCCACTTTTCCTGTTTTATACTAGCTATCCACTTTTCTGATTTTCTGTTTTGATTATAATGGGGGTTGGAAGGTGCAGTCTGTCTGTGGGGCCTCCTTCATCACGTTTTCCCACCTGGGGCATAGAGGCAAGCATCTCGGCCCTACTGCTCTTTTTCCCTCCTCTGAACACTGACCATTTGCTGTGTGCTCCTGAACAGTGATGTTCAGCTACTCAGTGCATGAACACGGCACCTTCTTTTGAATAAACTTGACTAGAGTTGAGCCACATTGTTAACTGTGCGCTTCACTCTGGCTCACCACTGTCCTCCTTCTGTCCTCCTCTAGGTCTCAGGGTCCTGCTTCTGTCAGGTTGCTCTTGGGTAGCTGTTTCTGCCCTCTGCACCTCCAGCTGCCCACTTCTGCGCACCCTGGATGTGCAGTGGGTGGAGGGACTGAAGGACGCCCAGATGAGAGACCTGCTATCACCCCCTACTGACAACAGGCCAGGTACTACATGCCGGTGCTGCGATGCCATGGTGTCAGGCTGCTCATATACTGTTCCATTGAAAATGCACATTTCATCAGTAAAACCTATTCAGTGAAAACAGTCCAGTTTCTCAAAGCTGCTACTTTGTGTATGAGGAACAGCAAGGCAATGATCAATGATCTTTATGATAGGAAAAAAATGATACTATAGTGACCTCTGGTGGACACAGGTACAGCTACATTTGTAATGGATTGCCTTGATATTCTAATAGAAGAACCAGTAAGAGCTTCAGAAATGTATACAATGATTACAATTTTTTTCTGAACCTGAAGTCACTTCGATCAAAACTGGCAGGCCGCCTGCTTTGCTTAATCAGAATATATTATAATCGTATTGATAAGTTCAGTACGTGCGCAGAAACCCTCAGGAATAAGACCTGACTGGAATGTGATCCTGAGAACTGCTTTGTCCCTGTGCTGACACACACTTTGCTTTTCAGTACTTTCTAAGGCTCACTGTTTTGCTATTAAAACATGGTAACAGCCGTAATGCAGACGCTGCAGATCTGGCCTCTGGGAGCAGAGTCTGATCCCCTCCGTGGTGCAACGTCCCTCAGGTCAGCTGGATGGCCGCAGCAAGCTGAGGAACATGACGGACCTGCGGCTGGCGGGCCTGGACATCACAGATGCCTCACTACGCCTCATCATGCGCCACATGCCACTGCTGGCCCGGCTGGATCTCAGCTACTGCAACCACATCACGGACCAGTCGGTGAACATCCTGACGGCAGCGGGCTCGACCACGCGGGACTCCCTCACTCAGATTAACCTGTCAGGTAGGGCAGAGGGCGTGTGGCTCGTCGCGTAGACACTGCGTGACTCTCTGAGGCATCATCATGCCACGGGTGCCCTTTTGGTCACGCCACTTACGGACATGGACGCCGCACCAGAGCGTGCTTGGTAGCACCACCCCGTGGAGTCGCCGGCATCGCCGCCCATGTTGCCGGGTTTCTCAGGTCACATTCCAGACAGTGACAACAACTTGTGATGAAATAATTGTGACTGTATACATGGCCTCATTTTCTCTCTTTTGACACGTTTAGTGAATAAAGGTTTTGCCTGTCCTGTTTGCTTGTTATTTGTGTGTTTGGGGGACGTGTGGGCGGGGCTCTTCTTGGTGGGCTGAGCTCTGCCATGTAGCAAGGCTCGCCCCCGGTATCTCTGAGATGCTTGGCATCACTCTGCCTCCTAATAGCACACATGCGGCAGTCAGAGTGTTTCCTTCATTGCTTCTCCCCCCTTTTTGCTGGGCCTCCCGTTTCACGTCTCTCCCTCCCTCCCCATCCCGCCTCTGCCCTCCTGCCCTCCTCAGTCTGTAACAGGGTCACAGACCAGTCGCTGAGCTACTTCAAGCGCTGTGGGAGTATCTGCCACATCGACCTGCGCTTCTGCAAGCAGGTGACACGAGAGGGCTGCCAGCGCTTCGCCGCAGAGATGTCCGTCAGTGTGCAGTTCAGCCTTCTGGAGGACAAGCTGCTGCAGAAACTCAGCTAGCGGGTGCTGGGGAGACATGGAGGACAGAGACTAAGTGCGGGGGCACATATATGTAAAAGAGAGAGAGAAGGGCATCGGGACAGGATGATGCGGCACCAGGCTGGCAACTACATGGTGGAGCGGGGGCGCCAGGGGTGTCTGTGAGTCACCCAGTGCCCCCCCCACACACAAACTCGGACAGGCTGGATGCTCTGGGGGCAGGCCAACGGGGTTCAAGAAGGGGGGGCCTGTTAGGAAAAGAGCAGCTTTGAGGTGTGTGAGGTGTGTCAAACAAGAAGCATGCTTCGCCGTTTTGTACTGGCGACATTACGTCAACATTTTAAATTGTCAAGTTGTAAAAATTGTGTGTTTAGATGCAAAAGACTGCAGTCGATGTACTTTCTTTTTTATACAGTTTATTGATGTTTTTTTCTTCTTTTTACGATGAAAACCTCGTGCATCTCACAGAAATGCATATTTTTGTATGAGAAAGTGTTTGGACCCCCCCATGTCCGCTCTGCTGTTTCCTCCAGCTGACTTACACCCCCCGCTGCAGAAATCTGCCCACATCATCCTGCCCAGGTGTCGATATAATAATTTATGCTTTTCTGTTGTATCAGTTTTCAAACTGTCAGAACAGGGCCCCCCCTTTTTATTATGACCAAATATTCTGTTTTGTTGTGTTTATACCTGGGAAGTCTAGGAAAAAAACGTATTTGCACTGTTTGACTTGAATAAACATAGATATTTTTTCCAAGGCGTAACAGATAATTATATGCAGGTTTCAGTGACGGTCCTGTTGCGATTGCCACATTATTAAAAGGACACAAAGCAAACCAATACTGATAGATGCACAGCGTTGCCTTTTTGGGTTCATAACGAGTGTGAGATGCTCCTCTATACAAAGCCGCTTACAATTTAACAGCTGGATCTGTTCATTTGTGCTTAGCTGCATGTTTTCACCACTTCATAATTTTGGGTCAAGCACTGAATTCAATGGTATAACAGCAGCATCCTGCTGTGAGGGTCATGCTCTCTGTGCGGGTGCTGCCTTGCCCATTCCTCAATCCCAGAAGAGATGGGGATGATCCTGTGTATGTGTCTGCCTCCCAGACCCCGTCCTCACCCCGGGAGAATGATCACCCACATGACTGTTCAGAGCGTACAGCAGTCCCTTTGACACTGCCACAGTTAACAAGGAGAGCAGTCATTTATATACATGTACACGTATAAGCAGAACATCTGAGTATGGTGGCATCGTTGCGGGAAGCAGATCACGGCCAAGCGATGACCAAATCTGCTCAAATGCAACACATACAATGGACAGCTGCACCCCGCAGGCTGGTGTGATTGTAAAATGGTGGCTGGGGGGTCCTTTCACCTAAGGAGAATGGGGTGGAGCCTGAAGCAGGAGGGGCAGCGAGAGAGCAGGAGCATCAATGAGGTTCTGTGTCATATTAAAGCCTTATGAGCATAAAAAGGGGAAGATCCTGAAGTACAAAGGACACCTCTCACAGGTCACACTGAGCGCCCAGACCAGCCCATCATCTGTGTGATAGGACGGGGGGAGGCTCGACCAGGGCTCGGGGGACGGACACAGGAAATGAACAAAGGACACCAGTGTGAAGCAGGAAATAGTACAACTTTACTCAGTGTCAGTCAATCTGAAGAACATTGTCAAAAATCAGATATTATACATTCAAAGCAAATGGAAAATATATATATAGATATGTACATGTTAATGATATATTATATGCAGCTGTACAGCAATTCAGTGCTCCTGGGTGCAGCTTGGCGTGAGTGATGATTGCAGACAAATGTCAGAAGGTTAAACCGAAATCCTGATCAGTGACAAACCAGCTACACATTCCCAAAGATACACATATTAAAAAGGAGATGCTGGATAGATTCATATAGCACCTGTTTTTGTTTTTTTTTAACTGTTATATTTTTAATTTGATGCAGAACATGACAATGGACAAAAACATAGAGGTAAAATGTGGAATATTGCTGCTAGGACAATTGCATTTATAATAACTGGATCTGTGTTTTGTTTTTCTTTCATCATACGGGACAGTGGTTACTGAGACTCCTGTAACGTGCAAAGCAGCGTGGCTCTGCTTACAGGGCCAGAACGGGCTGCGACACTGATTACCAGCAGCACTGACCTCACACTGTCAAACAGGCCATGTTTGGCACCTCCTGATGCAGGTAGCCCACAGCCATGCCACTGCTGTACATGTGGGAGAGCAGGGTCAGTCATCCCCGCAGCATTTGGGGGTTAAGGACCTCACTCAAGGTCCCAATGGCAGCATCACTCTGCCAACCCTGGGATTTGAACCAATGACGGCCTGATCACAGGCACAGGGTCCTAACCTGCTGAGCGACACGGCTTCCTGTGGGTTTCGAGGGCCTTTAGAGTCCAAAGACAGCATTGCCAGAACATTCATAGAAACTGTAGGGTTTCGATGTCAGATAGATAGATAGTTAGATAGATAAACGAGGTAAGGTTGGAACAGTTGGAGGGATACGGAGGACAGGAGGGATGTGCGAGACAAGGTGGACATGTGGGACGGAGGACAGGAGGAACAGGGGTGACATGTGGGACACACATGGGGGATAAAAAGCACTGAGGCTCTGAGCTTCTGCTTTGCAGCTTCCATCTTTTAATCACACATCAGTTCACCCAAAAGGTCAGAGAACTTCACGAGAGGAACAGTGAAGGTAATGGCATCACCATCTTCAAGAAGCCACCTCCAACAAGCCAACTGGAAAGGACACCAGAAGGAAGGAAAGGCCTGATGGCATCATGGCGCGGCTGAGCCATTACCCAGGCCTGGGTGAGGTGAGTGGTGAGATGGGGGGCGCGGTTTCACAATGTGGCTCGTGGCCATCTGTGTCACACGAGGTGGGACCCCCTCCTCCCCAGGATGGTGGCGATTGAGGCACCACTAGGACCGGAAGACGTGCACAGCCCGCACCACGTACTGCCGACAGATGGGACACTCGCTCATGCGCTTGCCACACTTGGTGCAGGTAACCATGTGACCACACTCCAGCAGCACACAGTCGATCACAGCATCCATGCAGATCCTGCACAGGCTGTCGTCCTGGGCAGCTAGCTGCTGCTGCTGCTGCTGCTGCTGCTGCTGCTCGGAGCCTGTGGGCAGGGAGGCGGGATCAGGGGGCAGGGCAATCACGTGACCAAGAATACATATATCAATAACAGCAATATTATTCCGAGGCTCACATTGTGAAAAGGGAAGAGACATAGTTCAAGTGCTGAGGGAAAAGCCAGCTCTACACTTCTGCCAAACAGCAAACAGACTTTTTACACAGAGATAAGCAGCCATGGAACATGCAGCGAAAGTAGGAGACCAGCCCGGCCGTGGGAGGAGACAGATACTGACAGAAGTGTCACACAATACAGGGGGATGAGGGAAGATGGTCACCTCTGCCTCGGACACCTTCTCCTGAAGAAGTACCACAGACTTATTGCACACATGCCAAGTGTCTCCCTAAATTTCAGGAGCTCATCAGCCTGGGAAAAGTTCCTTTTGGTGACACAGCCTCACGGCATCAGGCTAAGGGTGGCCCATAAAGGGCCTCAAACACAGCCGTGTGAAGACATCCCCGTTACTGCACAGCCTGCCTAATGAGCACCTTCTTCCACTGGTTTCCACCCTAGCAGAATACTTCAATTAAGAAGGCAGGGTCTGGGAACCGTCGACATAGAGCAAGGAGGCAGGGTCTGGGAACCGTCGACATAGAGCAAGGAGGCAGGCTCCGGGAACCGTCGACATAGAGCAAGGAGGCAGGCTCCGGGAACCGTCGGCGTAGAGCAAGGAGGCAGGCTCCGGGAACCGTCGGCGTAGAGCAAGTAAGCAGGCTCCGGGAACCGTCGACTTACAGAAAGGAGGCAGGCTCCGGGAACTGTCGACTTACAGAAAGGAGGCAGGCTCCGGGAACCATCGGCGGAGAGCAAGGAGGCAGGGTCTGGAAACCATCGGCGTACAGCATGGAGGCAGGGTCCAGGAACCGTCGACATAAAGGAGTTTGCGTGGTGATAAGGTAGTAAAGAGAAGTCTGAACTTATACAGTCATATTCTTTCAAAGGGGTTTTCATTAATAAACCCAGCTGTGATAATGATGAAGATGATATTGATGAGAATGGAGCATTTTACCTGGTAAGAAACACAAGGCTAAATGTGGAACCCTGACAAGGTCATTTTTAAAGCCTCACATGACTAATGGGAAAGGGGGCTTTAGATGATGTCGAGACTAATGACAGAGTGATGGGGACAGTCACAGCCAGCATGCAGTACCCTGACACCACGGTCATGCACACTTGGAGCAGGAAGTATCACACAATCCCAACCCAGAGCTCTGTGATCAATTAACCAGCCTGATCTCTTCACAATTCAACCCCTTGTTTCAATTTAAATATTATTTTTATTCATTTTAAAACTAGATACACATGCCGATACCTGACATCTGTATTGTGTGGTGGCTGTTTTATTTCTAGTTATGTATTTCCAGCAAAGGAGAACATTGCTTATTTGCTGGACCCATTCATTGAGCAATGAGTCATGGGTATCCATTTTACTTTATCTATATCTAATTATGCATCTATTTTTACTGTGTAATACACTGTACATCAGAGAGCCTTTGATTGACCAAATATTGTCATGAGATCATGGTGTTTTACCACAATGTCTAGAACGAATCATGAACTTATTACAACAATACTGTTCCATGTGAGCTTTGGAACTGAAAGCAAATAACAGCCTCTGGAATGTGCTGCTAATGAATCGTACATGTTATGTTTGTTTACATACTCAGCTTAATTTGGTTCGTATGTTTTTACAGATACTAATCTAATTGCTCCCCCTACACCTAGTATATCAGACACTGAATCTACATATACTAAAGAAATGGTGGCAAGTCTGGTGGCAGAGCAAGCCAACATACAGGCGGCCAGGCTGCGCAGTGCCGTATGAGTACTTCCTGTCCAGGCGATCACACAGGAAGTGGCATGCTTCTGCGCAAAAGTTGAACGGTGCCTCACACAGCACAGCACAGAGTGAGTATCAGTCGGGCCCAGGAAGGGAGACAAGAGACTAAAAGAAAAATTACCTCCGATTCCACCATTGCAGATGGGCTGGGGGTACGCAACCACTTTTGTGGGGGAGTGAGGAGGAGGAGGAGGGTAAAATGTGTTTATTAGACAGCTGGCCTGAATGACTCCCAACGTGCCTTTCTGTTTAGCCCGAGCAGGTGTGCAGAGATATGAGCAAGTGACGATCTACAGCCTCTTACCTGCAGTCAGACTGCTGTTAACATTTTCTACTGCAAAGGAAATCAGACTGATTAGTCAGAGTTCTACATTTAGGAGATGGCGACCCTAACAAATATAGCTTAAGCATGCAAACATACTATTGGCTAATCACAGTTAACACACGTACCTTTGTAGCATTAGCATAAGTCTAACCCTAACAAATACACTGTGTGTGTGAGCTAATCACCGTTAGCACATGCAACTATGTAGCGTCAGTATAGGCCTACCCCTAACAAATATAGTGTCAGCTAATCACATTTAGCACATGCCCCTGTGTAACATTGGCATAGGCCGAACCCTAACAATATACTATGTATAAGCTAATCACAGTTAGCACATGCACCTATGCAGCATTAACAAAGGCCTTACCATAACGAATACACTGTGTTAGCTAATCACAGTTAGCACATGTACCTGTGTAACTTTATCATATACCAAACCATAACAAATACACCGTGTCAGCTAATCATAGTTAGCACACACATCCATACTCATTGGCCACTTTTTTAGGTACACCTGTTTTTGTCATTGATGCAAAAAAATATCTAAATCGGCCAATTATATGTCAGCAGTAGATATGGGCGCTATGACCAAAAATTTATATCACGGTATTTTTCACAGTTATATCGGTTTCATGGTATACGACGGTATTTTTTAAAGTATGACTGGCCGTTTACCACATTTTACAGGATTGTACAGGACACATTTTTGTTTTACGTTCTTGCATTGTTCCCACATTTTCTATATTATTTTATTATTAGCCATTGCGCCTATCCGCTACCTTAATGATAACATGAATGCGCAAGTGTGTGCGTGTGCGTGCGTGCACACACGCCTGCACTGTATGTGAAGTGCTTCACACTGCTGTGTGAAGTGTGGCGAATGAGGCGAAAACCGCACTGTTGGTATCAATAATGGTGAAAGAGTATCTAATCAGATACTAATTTTTAATATCAATTAGTATCTGAGAATCGATTTTCTGACAGCCCCAGTGTCTCATTATTTTCAACTCCAGCGTCAGCAATATCTTCCGTTTCTGATTTTTCGCGGTAAATTTTTAGTGGTGCAGCAGTAAAAAGGGTCCCCCATTAAATGGTTTCCAGCTGCGCCACTTTCTGAACGTTGTGTAGGCTATTTAAACCGGTATTGTGGTATAAGACCAATTCATAACATAACAATAATAAAAAACGGTTTTTGGTATGAACCGGTACTCCACCCCGAAACTGGTCAGCAGCATACTGTATAAAATCATGCAGATACAAGTCAGGAGCTTCAGTTAATGTTCACCACCAGAAGGGGGAAGGAAGGTTATTTAAGTGACTTGGAATGCGGCATTGGTTATTGGTGCTGTGTTTCAGAAACTGCTGATCTACTGGGATTTTCACACAAATTATCTCTAGGGTTTACAGAAAATTGGCCAAAGAAGGAAAAACATCCGGTTCTCTGGGTGAAAACACCTTGTTGATGGCAGAGGTTAGAAAAGAATGGCCAGACTGGTTCAAACTGATAGAAATGTAACAGTATCTCTTAAAACCACTTGTTACAGCCGAGGAATGCAGAAGAACGTCCGGGGTCCGAAATTAACACCCGATATGCAAATGCAGGTAGATTTTCCATTTGGCGAGTAAATCCCAGATGACTATCCACCACACTGGCGGGTAAATGTTTGGACCAAAAGTCAAATGAAGATACAAAAACAAGGATCTGTACAGAACCACAAGAAAACATAATTAACAATGTTATTAAAAAACAGAATCTAGGGGTACAAAACCAAAACGTCCAACAAGTTGTGGGCGGTAGGAAACACTGCGTTATCAGCTGCCTACTTAGGAACTAGGAAAGGTGTCAAAACACTAAGGAATGAATGACAAGGTCAAGCAACAGCTGCTGGCCCAATGGGAAAAGAACATACAGGACAGGACAAGGCAGGAACCGATCTTGATATTATTGGTCAGGTCCATCCCTTTATGGCCACAGTGTACCTGGCTTCTAATGGCTGCTTCCAGCAGGATAACACACCATGCCACAAAGCTCATATCATCTCAGACTGGTCTCTTTGAAGTGCCAATGAATTCACTGCACTCAAATGGCCTCCACAGTCACCAGATCTCAATCTAAAAGAGCACGTATGAGATGTGGTGGAACGAGAGATTCACATCAGGAAGATGCAGCTGACAAATCTGCAGCAAATGCATGATGCAGCCATGTAAACATGGACCAAAGTCTCTGAGGAATGTTTGAAGTGCTTTGCTGAATCTATGCCACAAATGATTAAGGCAGTTCTGAAGGCAAAAGGGGGTCCAACCCGGTACTAGCAAGGTGTACCTAATAAAGTGGCCGGTGAGTATATGAGGCATTATCATAGGCCTAACCCTAACAAGTACAGCCTTAGCATGTAGACACATCGACAACTAATCACAATAAACACAGGCAGCTCTTTAGTATTACCACAGGCCTAACCCTGATCCTAGTAAATATAGCCTTAGCATGCACACATATCTATGTAGCATGAGTGCTGGCAGGAAAGTGTGCATGGGCACACACAGTATATGCTGCATTAGTGTGATACGGTGGGGGCGGCTTACAGGACTTGCGATTCTGCTCGTTCTCACGGTACAGGCGTCTCACACGCTCCACCAGCTCCCACTTTTCACAGCAGCCTGAGTAGCTGACGAAATTGCGGGCCAGTATCTCCTTGAGCTGCCGCACAGACAGACCCTCCACCTCATCAAGGCTGGAGAGGTCAGAGAGCGATGCACGAGTACGCTTCCGCGCCGTGGGGCTGGCCTTCCGTGAGGGGCGTGGGCATTAATGAATGGAGCACACACAAATACACACAGTGCATCATGGTCTGGGGCACGGGACTATAACCTCACACCTCCAGGGCTGCGGGTTCAAATCCCTCCCCCAGCCCTGCAGGTACTCTGGTTTCTTCCCAGCCCAAACACACGCAGCCCGGCCAAACGGCATGCCTAAGCCACTTGTAACATCACTGACTGCCCGGATGGATATTTCAGCTACTCAGTAATAATTCTCTCAAAGGTTTGGAATTTTTCACATGGAATTGCCTTCATTTCTCAGAACAAAAATAGACTGAAGAGCATCAAAAAAAGTTCTTTGTTTCTGGCCATTTTGAGTCTTCAATCGAACCCACAATTGCTGATGCTCCAAACACTCAGCTAGTTTAAAGGAGACCAGTTTCATTGCTTCTTTAAAATCAATGCAGCAGTGATCAGCTCTGCTAACATCATGTCAAAAAGAATTTATAATGATCAAATTTGCCTTTTATAACATGACAACATGCCATTGGAACACAGGACCGTTTGCCGTTTGCTGATAATAGGCCAATGCAAATAGTACATTAAAAGTCATTTCCAGCTACAATAATCATTTACAACATTAACAATGTTTACACTGTATTTTGGATTAACTTGATGTTAGTTTAATGGACCAAAAAACTGCTTTGGTTTCAGAAACAAGGACAAGGTAACTTTTGAACTAGTGTAGTATAATGTTATTACAGCCATCCAACCAACTCGAGTTGGAAGGCTACAGGGAAATAAACAAAATGATACAAAAAAAATGTAGGAAACATTTTTACACAGAATTACAAGCCTCACCAGCTGATGATTATAGATTATTGCCAAACCAATGAGAGGTTCAGCAGAGTGAGACTTCCTGACACAGTGTGCCAGTGTGAAGGCTCACCTGTGTGTCTTCACTGGATTCCAAGTTCAAGAGGGACAGAGAAGCCACATCTTCTACATCCTTTTGAGCAACACAAACCAAGGACAAGAAAAAAAATCATGAATCACGGTTATGCCATGTAACCCCAAGCCGCGACTAGGACAACAGGGAAGGAATTAGGTTCTGTAAAAACCAAACACCATACAAAAGTGCTTAAAGATGGGGGATGTCATCTTTAACTGAACCGCCTGCTCCTTAGCGCACAAGACCTCTCAGAGGGCACCCAGGTTAAAATGGATTCCCTACAAATCACAGGGACAGTCATTCCCACTTCCTGTTTCCCAGAATCCTCCATTTCTCCAGTGCTGCTATGGGCGCCACATGTTGTACCATTATGAGATATCATAACTTTCATGCTGTAAAAAGACAGTACTGGCACCACCGCAAAATGAAATAACACGCTTTGAAAGGTGCAAAGTCAAGTGCGTCTCCACACAAACATGAGATGCACTAACAGTCCCCAGGGGCCAGATGAAACTGAGCATTTAAAGAGAAACACTAAATTACTAGGGTTATTTATACAGTATACCATACGGCGGTAAATCATTGGCCCCGAGAGAATTTGATTTGGTTACAAATACGCCGATTACAAATATGTCACAATTATTACATAATGGCCTGATCCTGATTGTTAAAGCTGACTGCGATTATTTTTTGCATAATTGCTAGAATCGTCTCCATTCCTCTGTATAAAATTTGGTGAATGACACAGAACCATCATATTTTTATCACTATTTCCACATTGTTTTCAGGGTCTTGACCATTACTACCATAGCTTTCAAAATGAACGACTTATGTACTGCAAATTAGGCATTTCTCAAAAGCACCATCAAGTGGTGCTTCTCTTGTGAATATGACGGAGTCTTATTCCACCACTCTACGTTTCAGAAATCCAAAGGGCGGCGCTGCTACTCCGTGGGTCTTTCTGAGGCACATGAAAGCGAGAGCGCACAGTCACAAAGCTGGAGTGTCTTTATTTTACCCCCAAATATTGATTCTGACTTTCCAGACTGATGCATGAATCACCACCTTGATAATCAATTCATTATGATGCATCTTTACACCCATAGCATATACCGATATATAAAAATAAATCACTACTAATGGCTTCAGAAAAGCGCAAAATGCCTGATGCTGCCTAGGAGAAAGGCTACTGCTACAGGAGGACAGAGATGTACCTGGTGCTGAAGTCCATACCTGATTGGCTGTTCCTTCCTGGTGGGTGGTCACTGTGTGGTGGTCACTTCCTACTTGGTGGGAGGTTCCTATGTGGTGACTTGTTCCTGCTTGTTGGGCATTTCCTTCCTGGTGGGCATTCCCTATTGGGTTTGCCATCCCTATTAGCTGGGCATTCCCTGTTGAATTTGTCGTCATGTGGGAATCCGCTGCCTGGCAGGTTGTCTCTGTTGGGTGGGCTTTTCCAGTTGGATAAGCTGTCCCTGCTTGGTGGCCCATCCCTGCCTGGTGAGTATTCCCTGCTTGGTGGCCCATCCCTGCCTGGTGAGTATTCCCTGCTTGGTGGCCCATACCTGCCTGGTGAGCATTCCCTGCTTGGTGGCCCATCCCTGCCTGGTGAGCATTCCCTGTTGGGTGGGACGTCTTTGTCTGGTGAGCATTCCCTGTTGGGTGGGACGTCTTTGTCTGGTGAGCATTCCCTGTTGGATGGGACGTCCTTGTCTGGTGGGCCGTTCTTGTCTGGTGGGCATTCCCTGTTGGGTGGGCCATCCTTGTCTGATGAGTTTTCCCTGGTGAGCAGGCTGTCCTTGTCTGGTGGGCATTCCCTGGTGGGAGAGCCGTCCTTGTCTGGTGGGCGTTCCCTGGTGGGTGGGCTGTCCTTGCCTGGTGGGAGTTGATTGTTGGGTGGGACATCCATGCCTGATGGACTGTATCTGTCGGTTGGGCATTTCCTGCAGGGTAGGCTGTTCCCGCCTGGTGATCCGTCCCTGTTTGGTGGGCCATCCATACCTGGTGAGCTGTCGCTGGCTGGTGGGCATTCTCTGTCTGGTGGGCATTCCCAGTTGGGCGGGTGATCCCGGTCTGGTGGGCCGTCCCAGTTGGGCGGGTGATCCCGGTCTGTTGGGCCGTCCCAGTTGGGCGGGTGGTCCCGGTCTGGTGGGCCGTCCCGGTCTGGTGAGCCGTCCCAGTTGGGCGGGCGGTCCCGGTCTGGTGGGCCGTCCCAGTTGGGCGGGTGGTCCCGGTCTGGTGGGCCGTCCCAGTTGGGCGGGTGGTCCCGGTCTGGTGGGCTGTCCCAGATGGATGGGCTGTCCCAGATGGATGGGATGTCCCAGATGGATGGGATGTCCCAGTTGGGCAGGTGGTCTCGGACTGGTGGGCGGTCCCAGACTGGTGGGAGGTGCCTGTCTGGTGGGCGGTACCTGAGCATTCAGTCTGGCTGAGCAATTCTCCCTGAGAGGTGGAGCGTGTGGAGGTTGCTGGGCTATATAAGGAACATGGGCGTGAGCGTATCCCACCCGAGTTCCCCTCCTCCTCTTCCTCCCCTTCATTCTCTCCCTCCTGGCTGTGAGGCACTCCCCGGTGGCACAGCACCAGGTCCACTAGGTCTTCCTTCTCACGGCAAGTGTCTGTGGGAATGTTGCGCAGAATCAGGTATTGCCGCAGGTCCTTGACGCGCAGGCGCATCAGTTGTGGCCGCTGAAAGGCTGTGCCCCGCAGCAGCTGGCAGGTAGTGCAGCGACGCAGGCTGTCCTGTGGCACTGAGCACAGGGCGCAGAAGCTCTTCTTGCAGTCGCAGCAGATGTGCTGCAGGTGAGGAAGAGATTACAGAGGCATGAGAGTGCTGTTCCCCTAAAGCCTGAGGCCCCACTCCCCCAAAGCCTGAGGCCCCACTCCCCCAAAGCCTGAAGCCCCACTCCCCCAAAGTCTGAGGCCCCACTCCCCCAAAGCCCGCGGAGCCCCCTGTGTCCCCCAAAGCCTGCGGAGCCCCCTGTCTCCCCCAAAGCCCCGTTCCCTAGAAGATTGAGCCATTTGGGGACCATCGTCAAATACATTGTTAATGGATCCCATTCCAATTGACATATTTGTTTAGCTGCTGTGTGAAATGGCATTCACTGCTGGCAAACTTCAACTCACACTAAAGACCAACACACCATTTAAATTCTGCGTGTTCAGTGGAGGAGAGGAAGAAAGCGACTGAGGAAAGCATGAGGAAAGGTGCAGGACATGCAGGCATGAGGAGGAAAAGCCTTCCAGTCAGCCTGTGCTGGCATCCCTCCCCAGCACAGCGTGCAGAGACACCAACAGGTGGCCAGCAGGGGACCACGCTTCAGCAGATGCAATACTTGCCTTCCTCCTGAAGACGGAGAAGGCCTGGCCACAGGCCTTGCATACCAGACTGGGGCTTGCTGAGCCGCTGGATGGGTAGCTGGAGTAGCCGGCGCTGGGGGCAAAGCGGAAGGGGCCGGTGGCGGCTCCGAAGGCCGGCTGCTGGCCGCGCACTGCTCCCGTGCCCATCACCTCGTGGAGCAGACCGCAGCAGGAAGCCCACATGGAGGAGGCCCCAGCCTGCAAGGCACAGAGCGGTGGCTGGTGAGCAGGGGTGGCACTCATCTAGCACAGGCACAGCTTTACCACGCAGGCCTGCGTACGAGCTAAAGTACAATCTGATGGGACAGTGGTGTGCTCCAACACAGGGCATGTGATCACACGATGGGACAGTGGTGTGCTCCAACACAGGGCATGTGATCACATGATGGCACTCCCTACTTGACAAGACACAGTACAAAAACCCAGTCTGTGACTGCATCAGAGCCTGTGTTGTGCTGCATATTGCACAGGCTACCTTCTCCACAGAAGCTCGTAGCAGATTTACCACCCTGATTAAGACCAACCTGGACCAGAACCAGAAAGAATGTCACTTTCCACACAAGCATGTACCAACACGGTAAAAAAACATGTCCCTGGTGTGATGGGCTGGAGAAGATCTGAAGGAAACAGCACAGTGTGCTTTGCAGGAGGACGAGATCCATCTCCTCAGAGGTTTGTGGATCATTATAAAAACCTCAAAGGTCTTGGCAGCGGCAAGGGACAGGAGGAGGCCACACACTCAGAAGTCACTCCACCAGCCGATACCGATACCAGTTCGATATTTTTTCCCCTTTATCAGATACCAAGCATTAAATGATAGATTTGTATCCATACATTTCAGTTAACGTGGCAAACTATCTGCATTTACAGTTGCAGCGGTTTTCTTTGCATATGAACATAATGCTTGACTATCTAACTGCTTAAAACACAGCTTAGCATAATAATCTGTAGGTACAGATGCTAGTCTGATGGTAACGTAGCCTGTTTGCTAGATTATAAGGTCTTGCTATATTATAAGATCCGTTACATAAATCACCAACTTGAAGCTTGGGAGAATTTTATTATTCTATATAGCATGATGCATGCAATTCTGACACAGGGTATAACTGAGTTTCGCCAGTGGTTCAGACATACCGACTCCATGGTTATGATTCCAAGGTTACAGATATACAACATTAGTGATGTCTGTAATATTGTAATTAGTACTGGTACTAAGGAATTGTAATACCGAACAGCTTTTTAAAATGTGGTACCAGGGCACCTCTTCAGAACCGGTATCCTGGCCAACACAAGTCTGCACACATTCTGAGACACTTATTAAAATATGGGACTGTCTTCTTATTGGTGCAGCATGAATAAATAAAAATTGTTGTGTTGTACATTTCATAAATCTCTGTGTCATTGTTTCCAAAATGACTCCAAATAAGCCACAAAATAAGGACATTAATCATGAATTCCATTCTACTGTGCAGTAGTCAGTTTTGTCAAAATGATGACAAAAGCGTACTTGGGCCAGGATGGTTAAGTGCAGTGTGAGCACAGACCAGCAGGGGAGTGGGAGGGGGGCAATCGTGCTTCGGCACGGTATGAGGCAACCAGGCCAAGTGTGAGAACTTCCTAAAGCGACACTCAGCAGCATGCAACCCAACAGGGGTGACCCTGCCTATCGCAGCCCTCGCATACCAGACCACCTGCAGCACCACTCCATCTAGCACTACCTGCAGGCCGCCACACCTGTAGCCGTCCTCGTACAGCACAGCTGCAGCAGATCCTGTTTGGATGGACCTCACTGAACATTAGGGGCAGCGCTGATCCAAAAGGCTGACGCCAAGCAGGGCCATTAGGATGCTAACGGCTGAGGGATGAGCTTGAACCTGAGGACAGTCATATTCCTGCTAGAGGCTGCAGTTTTCCTCATGGCTTGGATTCCCAGAAGCCATTGCCAGGAAGGGCTACTGAACGGGCACCAGTGGACTAACAGATAAGCAATGAACAAGAAGCGATCAAATGAGAAAATGAAGAAACAAATTCAATAAATGAACGAAGGAATCGAACAAAAGAATAAACAACAAGGTAAAACACCTGAGAGAACTGACAGAAGGATGGATGACAAGCGTATAACTGCCACCCAGTCCGGCATCCGGTTACAACCACAAAGCCATAATGCACCATAAGCAATAACCACATTTCCCCCAGCCTCCCCCAGCCAAGCCCCACTCTAAATGTCACAGTTTTATTCAAAACGACCAGGGAACTGTTTCATTTACTAACTGGTTCCTGTTAATGGTGACGCGTATGCGGATAATGGCTCTCCACATCATCAAGCCGCAAAGAAACTGACAGAAGGGGCCTTTTGCTCACGGTGGTGAGAGTGAGGGGCTCGTGGTGTCACTCATGGCTCTGCCCGCATGGCCCAGTCTAGCCCGTTGGCGGAGGTGCTGCTAGCCGCATATCACCGGCCGTACCGCTAAGTGACACTTGGCCACTGGGTCACCACTAATATGCAGAACAAGGTACCAGGGCATGAGCACACGGCCCAGGACCATGTGTCACACCTGGAGGTCACAGAGCCACGGGTGCACGCCCATAACTACGCATTAGCACACTTCCATGGTGGCCAATCAGGAAGAGGAAGGCCTGCATGTCCTACAGGCAGCTGCAGGGGGCAGCGTTCCTCTTCATAAAAAGCAATATAACTGATTAATATAGTACCAACAGCACAGACAGACATATTCATTGCAGTGTGTTAGAGTAACGAAAACACTGTTTTGACAGGAGGCACATCCAGCTGTTTACACTCTGCCCACATCTGCTCCTCTGATATCTCCTTCATAGCAGTGCCTGCATTTCCCGCTAATTGTACTGAATCAACTGGAAGGGTGTTTCAGTCCACCACAGATATATCACACGGATGTTTCCATAACGGATCTGTATGCCTCAAAAGGAACATGAACTGGGATATTTTACCATTCTCGATGAACTCTTTTCATGAGGTGACCGTTTAAGCTGCCTCCGCACTCAGCTGGACCCGAGAAGAAAGAGGACGTCATTCAGCACCTGCGCCGTTACCGAGCTCCGGCGCGGGGGTGTGATGCTGACGGACTAAGGGGATGCTGAAGGAAAGGGCTCATTTCCTGGGAGCTTCTGCGATACCGGCAAGCTTCAGCGGGACAAAAAGCCTTAGACAACAGGCTGTCGTCAGTGGAGAGGACCTGCTTGCCTGCCGGTGGTTTTATGGTGGTTTTACACGGTTCTGGCTTGGCACGGCTCTCTGAAAAACGTCCAAAATCCACAGTGGATAGCTCAGTCAGCAACCTGCTTCTGTAACTCTGGCCGAAATCACGTGTCCGGGGCCAGACTTCATTACTGGGGCAAAAGAGGTCTTCTAAAGAGCCTGCGGTGCTTAACCTCGGTACATGCGCTGCCCTGACCCCCAGCTCCACCAAGATCAGGGTAAAGCGCCTGGCTCTGCCTTCTACCACAGTGAGTCAGGCCCAACACATCGACATGCATGCATGTCCTGCTGCGGCTGCTCCTGCAGCTTAGGGTCTGCTAAAAAAGGTCAGTTAAAAAATAAAGCTCTATAATTAATAAGCTAGGCTACTGAAACTGTCCCAGAGTAGCTCTGGTCAATGCTGACCAGCATTTAACCATGACAACAGATGGCCAGGGTCTGGCTTCTTCCAGTACCTCACTCCTGTAAATGACCATTAGTTTATTACCTAATAATATAAAAGGACACATGTTGTTTGATATCGATATGCATAGCAAACGAGCACATGCAATCCCTTCGCCACACGACATACTGGCCACGACTCGTCATGCTTCGAAGCGCAATGTCACGACCTCTCGCAGTGCTTATGACCTTATGGCTTTATTAACAATCACGATGGCCCGTGTTCGTGTACGTCGCGGTGCGGAGCTGTAAGGCAGGCAAATGGGGGCCCGAAAATAGCCTCCTGCTCACTGACGGCAGCGATCAGCTGTGATCTCCTCTGAGAGGATCCGGTCCAGGGCTATTCCGAAAATCAGCTCGCAAAAGCAATTCATAAACAAAGGCGCTGAAATGACAGATGCAAGCGAAAGGCAGCCATTACCGCCCTGTCCGGCGGATCAGCAGATGGTGATCAGCAGCATTACAGAACGCCGCCTTCTTATTATTACTTACAGGGCGGGGAAACGCGGAGCTGTTCAAATATAAAGCTGCCAGCGGTGACAGGTCGCCCAGATATCCGTGCAGAAGTCACCGGCACACTGGATAGCAGTGTCACCCCGAGATCCACAAGAAACTCATTCAGCGACTGGGTTAGTCGAGAGTTCTGCCATATTCCTCAGTCGTTTCGGTTCAGTAATGCCGATCGCCGTGTAGCTAACCGCCTATGCGCTGCTGGGGGGCGCCATCGCGGCCTTCGCCAGCCCGTCACCTAAAGCCTGCCTCGCAAAGCGCGTCGGAAGAGCGTGTGTGAGAGCGCCATACCTTCATAACAGCAGCTCGGGGTTGCGCGGTCCAGCCAGACACACCGACAGACTGACCATCACTGGAGAACGGCCGCTCACTCCATTACGTCTTCACCCTCCGTCACCGCAAGGGCTCTGGGTAGGGCCGGCATGACGTCATGCACGCGGGCTCCGCCAATCAGGGCACGGCTGAGAACATCCTTATCTATAGCAGCCAATGGGCGTGCGAGGGCGCCTGCGTCGGCGCCCGCGGTGTCACATGGCCATGCGTAGGCAGAGCTGTACACCTTGGCGCAGAGGTTGGCGTCTGTTGCCTGGTGTCGGTATTCGCTTAGCTTCAGAATCACGATCGTGATTAATCGTTCGTTTACATAGATGTGACATTTATCATTTGAAATTTAATCTAGGAGCAGTCCAGGTTATACCAGTGAGCCATGTAACCAACGATTAACATGCAAGTCTACTTCTGTTTAGGGGACTTCGGTATATCAGTACAGTATTAGTTCATCATTGTAGACTGGGGTTCTTTTCCCGTTTGATGGGCTTTTTGGAGCCAACCTAACAGCACATGTTATCTATATACTGATATGTGTATAAATAAGCGAAAATAATTGTGCAGATGACGCACGTAAATTTTTGTCAGTGAATTTAGCTGCTGTTTAAGCAATAAACTCATGACCGAGCAGCATAATTGCAGACTGAAAAATAAATAAGTAGCTACCTTTGTGACAGTAAGCTGGTGCTGTCATGCCTTCAGAAAACGATACCTAGTTGAGTAATGTCGTGTATTGTAACACTTACGCCACTCCCACGACTGGCATGTGATGTAATAGTTTTTAAAAAGCACTTGTATGCATCACCTGATATAAAAACAGGGAAATGACAGAATTACACGGACTGAAACGTCGTTTAGCGTTCTATCGCTAGCATCAAATAATATATGTATCTGATCGTTATAAAAGTGTGTATTTAAAAGATAAATTCCTATATATTATTATACTTTATTGGATATATTCAACACATTGTTTGTCTGAATAATCTATGTGCAAATTTCCTGAACGCAGATCTAGGGCTGTTTGATTTTCCGCTACTTATAAGACATCCAAACTACCACCTCGGCGGGCTCTTCTTCATCTGAGAGTAGCGGCTCTGTTTTGAGGTCCTCACCCTGTCCAGCAACCCGGCCAAGGAACCTCATTTCAGCAGCTTGTACTCATGACCTTGGTCTTTGCTCATCACGCACAGCTCACGACCACAGGTGAGCACAGGGATGTAGACTGACCAGGAAACCGCGGGTCTTATCTTACTTTCGCTTAAATCTGTCTTCACCACAGCAGACCTCCTCAGTGCCCACAAAGCTGCAGCCACTGAACCGAGCCTGTCAATCTCATGCTCGCTTTTGCCTTCACTCTGAACATGATCCCAAGGTACTTAAACTTCTTCATAAGGACAGATGTTCCCTCACCAATCCCCTCTTTACTGACAGAGCATCATGGCCCTCCAGTTCAATGGTGCTGTTTTAGACTGTTAGCACAGCTTTGCAGCTTTGCTTCTGCAGGATGCCAGTTTCAGCAACGGGGAGGAAACTCCACTCCAGCACCGTGCATATACAGACTTTCTCAGAGCTGCCCCTCCATCTTCTACCAGCACATTTGAAACAATCGCACACGATTTCCCCTTTGATATCACTGTGGGCCTCTCGCGGCATGCATTTCAGGCGGCAGCGCGCACGGGCCCCGGGATGCGCGCCTCTCGATCGGCTGCTCGGAGCTCTGCAGCGCGCACGGGCCCCGGGACGCGCGCCTCTCGATCGGCTGCTCGGAGCTCTGCAGCGCGCCCTGTGACCCGGCGCGGGGGCGGGGATACGGACTTGATGCTTTCGGTTTCCCGTAATGGAGGCCGTGTGCCGCGCTTTAAAAAAAAAAAAAAAAAACGGTAGTGTTGGTTTATTTCCAAGCCGGTTAGTTACTAAAACCGTTGTTACTTGCATTGCAATTCGTTTCGTTGGTATTTTGTCGTGGTGAAAAGCTGCGCAGGGAGATGCGGTAATCCGCATAAAGGCGGTGCGGTGCGGTGCGATGCAGCTGAAATCGTGTTACATTTTGACGTTATTTCCATCGTGATTGTAACTAGTGCTGCATTAAGGTTCTGCGTTTCAGATTTTTTTTGTTACTATGGCGAGCGTCCACGAAAGCTTATACTTTAACCCGATGATGACGAACGGGGTGGTCCACGCTAACGTGTTCGGCATAAAGGACTGGGTGACCCCCTACAAGATCTCCGTGCTGGTGCTACTGGTCGAGATGGTCAAGTCCAAGCGCATGGCCCTCATAGAGAGGAGGCGTCTCAACAAACTCATCCTGCCGCTGCAGCAGGTTAGGCTCTGCCTTACTCCTTACGTGAGATGTGCATTAAAATGTCCCTAGTACGTTACATACAATTCCCGTGTGGACATTTTATACATGTAGGTGAAGTGTCTCCAGAAATGTGGTTTTGATTTCTGTCTCAGTCCTGTGTGCTCGCATACTGCCTGCCTGTTTCGGTTTCTGGGTGTTTGCAGTATTTCGTCACGGTGCAGATGCAAAACTTTAGGCTGTTTATTCTCCGTTAAATTAAGGTGCAAACCACAGCAGCACCAAACATCAATTTGTGCAGTTAGGAGATGAACGAAAAGCTACCAGGGCCAGAAGAGAATAAGGTACAGAGGGTGTAGATGTGAAAATCCCTAAATGGACGAGGCTGTCACTGCTGTTTGCCTGCAGAGCCCCCGCCACATGCAAAGGCTGTTAGCCACAGATTGCTTGAGTTGGGATCCTCACCCCCGTGGCGTGTCTGTCTGCAGGGTCCCGACCTGACGCTCAGCCAGCTGCTGAAGACTGTGGAAGAGTGCTCCCCGAAGATGGCTGCCACGCTCAAAATCAAGTATTCATGTTGCCCACCAGCTGCTCCCCCTCTGTCAGGCTCACTGTTAACGGCGTCTTTGAGTCTCTGTTCCCTGCACTGCCCCTGGCTCACCCTGCATTTTAGTCCCAGGCTGGTGGCCTCCCGTTCTCCCAGTGCTGCCCTTTGTGAAATTCATCAGCAGTTTTGGTTTATCTATAATAAATGATAATTTTTAAGTTTTGTGTAATAAAAGAAAGCGGTTTAGAACTTTTGTGTTCCAAAAACGAGTAGTAACCCCCCCTCAAAGCATGATGTCCGCAATGACAGACTGCAGACATGCAGACACCTTGGGCTCCGGGATATGCTGCCCTGGGACCCTCTGCTCTACATCTCTCTAGACTTGAGAAGGCCGGTTCTGACCTGTCAACAGCAAGGCAGCCCCACTGGAAACCTGCTTCGTATCTGCAGCTCTGCTTCAACTTGTACTTACTCGGTTGGCGGTGAGGGTTTAGGGATGAGGGGGGCTTGGCCATCTGCCTGCCTACCTGCCTGCATTTGTTGAATTCCACAGATGATCAGCTATTACCCAGATGAAGACGATGCCCAGAATAAGCGAACCTGGTTTGCCCGTGAGAGGGGCTGCTCTTCCCTGTGCTCTAAGCTGTGTCTTCATTCTGCTTCAGATTGGTGATGCTTTATAAACTGCATGTCTCTCCTTGAAGGTTGCGTGACATGGTTGCTGGGAACCTCAGGGATATGGAGTCCTTCTTTGACACCCTTCCAAACCCCTTCAGTGAGTCGGAGTCAGAGGCCAGCAAGACCAGCGTTGTCGGTGAGCCTGCGCCTGTTTGCTGCTTGTAGCCTTCATAGGTATTAATTTCCTGACACAGATGTTGGTTTTCAGGTGTCATGCTGCACGGTCTTCCCATGAACCGGCCACTCGATATATCCCCTTTATGAGCTTTTTTTCATCGCTTTATGTAATGTTTGCTTTATGGAATGTTTTCTGTTTGCTTCAAGGTGAACTATTTCTCAGTTTCAGTTGACGTGTTTATAGATAAGTGCTCTAACATAGGAGTGGTTTGGGCCCTGGGGCCCCTCACTGGCCTGGTTTGACCCCTGAGCCCCCCCGTCCTCTGTGGCAGTGTCAGCAAGTTGGACCCACACTGATCACTGGCTGATGCTTCTCCCGTCCCAGGACTCTTCATGAGACACATGCTGTTGGCCTACAACAAGCTCTCCTTCAGCCAAGTTTACAAGCTCTACATCGCCCTGCAGCATTACTATGTGGCTGGCACCGGGGGGGGCACCTGGAGGTCCACAGCTGACGTTGACATGGACCTGAATGAGATGGAGCTGACCGGCGCTGAGGATGCCGCGGGGGCAAAGGCAGAGAAGGAGGAGCTGGACACGGGCCCAATGCAGGAGGTGGAGCTCATGTACGCCCCCCCCACCGGCCGGCCGGCTCCTACATGGCCCATTGAATTCTGCTCCACTCTCATCACCCACCATTGATTCTTCACAGTGATGAGTCACAGAGGAGGTGCCCACTGTCTCAGAAGCAGGCAGAGTACTTCCTGGTACGCCAGGTGAGTGTCTGACAGAGCCCTTTGTTCCCGTGGGAGTTCCCGTGGGAGTTCCTGTGTAGTAAAGCTGTCCTCCCTAGGCGTACCTCCTGAAGACTGATGAGAACAAAGCCCTGAAGGCTGCCGCCCTGCAGGAGGAGCTCAACAACATGCTCAAGTTCAACCCGGACTTTGCCGAAGCGGTGAGGGTCCACACCGCTTCATTTGCGGGTTGCAAACGTCAAATATGACGGTTTAGGTGTGATAAGGAGGTCCTGAAGTTGAGGACTACAGCAAAAAAACATCCAGCTCTTAACACAGTGCAGCTTTAGCGACTTGTGTCTCTTGGGTTTAGCTTTTCTAACAAGTGATGTAGTAGATTTTATGATGATAATTTTATTAGCATTAGCAGCAGTAGCAGCAGCACTGACTTCTGTGGCTCCTATAAGGGAACATGAACGTCTCACTCGCTAAGCAGCAGCTCACATTACCCTGCAGGTCAGAGACCTCCTGTGTGCTCTGCAGGCTCATCATGTAGCTGCTCCACTCTGTCATTTTATTTTATTTTTGCACTATTTATAGGCATCCATTATGAGGCTTTAGGCTTTAGGGTTAGGGTTAAGCTTTAGGGTAGCCGGTTGCTCAGCTTGTGACCGGCTGCTCCCCTGACCTCCTGGCTTTTAAGTAGTAATAAATCCATTTAATCACATATATTATTCATGTCAGTTTGTTTCTGGATTGAACGACGATACTTATTGATCTGTGGCTCAGTGACTTATTCCTGAGGATGAAGGATTGGGATGGTTCTGCTGTAATCCCTCGGCCCCCAAGGGCCCGGCTGCTCCCTGCGCCTCTCAACCCAGAGTGTCGCTGTCCCCTGCAGCACTATGTCACCTACCTGAACAGCATGCGCGTGCAGGACATCTACACCTCCACCCACAGCCTGCTGCACTACTTCGACCGGCTCATCCTCACCGGCAGCGATGGCAAGAGCAATGGGGACGAGGGCTACGGCCGCAGCCTGCGCTACGCTGCCCTCAACCTGGCTGCGCTGCACTGCCGCTTTGCGCACTAGTGAGTGTCCACCCTAGGGGGCGCCGTGGTCATATGTGCGACAGGAAAGTGTTACGCATTCCCTGCAGCACTGTCACTGAGGCCGCATTCTCCCTGCAGCCAGCAGGCGGAGCTGGCACTGCAGGAGGCCATCCGCATCGCGCAGGAGTCTAGCGACCACGTGTGTCTGCAGCACTGCCTGGTAAGTGCATGCCCATAACGGCTGAGGCACCCTGTACCCTCGCGCTGATTCCTCTGCATTCCTCTGTGTTCCAGAGCTGGCTCTACACGCTGGAGCACATGAAGGGGTCAGACAGCTCGGTGCTGACAGAGGACTCTGTAAAAATGGCCGCCCACTTCTGTCTGCCGGTACGGTGTAGCGACATGGTGCCTGGGTCAGGCCCAGAGCAGGGCGCCGCCTCTAGATGACACACTGCCGCATGCTAAGGTCCTCCTTCCCTCTGCTCTTGTTTCAGTACTTGGCGTCCCTGGGCATTCAGTCCCTCGTCCAGCAGGGGGCAACAGGGGGAAAGACTGCCAACAAGCTGATGGATGCACTGAAGGACACAGACATTTTGCACTGGAAACACAGCCTATCCGAGCTAATTGACATCAGTCTGGCACAGACCACGTCCTTATGGAGGATGTATGGCAAGAGGTTAGCACCTCCCAGCCCGGCCAACCCCTATAGTTCTTATTCGGGCACGGGGTGAGTTCTCTGTGCCTCCCAGCTGTATGTTGCTCAGTAACCTGTGCGCCCCCTGTTGGTGGCCCATCCTGTAGCACCATGGCGCAGCAGCAGGCCCAGCTTCTCCTCAACATGAACAGCCTGGAGCAGGTCAACTATGGCGTGCAGCAGAACAACACGGAGCCCTTTGCCGTGGTGCTGTGCCACCTGGCCGAGCTGCACGCCCAGCAGGTCAACTGCCCCCCTCACCTGGCAGCTGTAACGTGTGAAGAGCCTCATTCTTGGGATGACAGGGGTGCAGTTTTTTGTTTGTGGTGTGTCTCTTGTCTTCCCTGTCTTTAATCTCGCCCTCCCTTGTTCAGGGTCTCTTTGGCGCGGCATCGGAGGTCCTGACACACCTGAAGCAGCAGTTCCCCCCCCACACGCAGCATGCCAAGGTGGGCTGGCGCCAGTGTCGTCCTGTGGCTGCGTGGCTGCAGTCCTGTTAGCATGTTAGCTTGCTAGCCAAGGGCTTTGGCTGCTCGTGGCTGTGCCACTCCCTGCTTTTCCACATGGCATCTCTCTTCCAGCCTTTACCTTTATGTACAGACTGGCACTGCAAAAGCTGCACTGATTTATGAGGGACCGCCAGTGAAGTGTCAGTGCTGTCAGGAATAATAAATAAAAGTTCAGTCTGTGCTACTGCTAGTTTAATATTTCTGTGGCGACAGTGAGTGCAGGTTATTAAACGCCATCCCTAGGCTGAAAGGTTAGACTGATTAAGTGAGTAAAGAAAGAGGCTGCGGTCTATCCATGCGTGTACAGGGCCCCGACTCACCCCCCTCCCCCCCCGACATGCACCCCCAGCTGTGGATGCTGTGTGATCTGAAGATCCAGTTTGAGCGAGCCATGAACGACGGGAAGTACCACCAAGCGGAGGCCCAGGTCACCGCCATAGCCGCCCTCAGCGAGACGGAGGGGCTGTACAGGTGGGGGCTCCCGGAAGCTGCCATTTTAACTGGGTGATACGCTGGCATGATTATAAGGGAACGCACACGGCGATCGGAGTCATGTCGCATCAGAGACATAAGCGGAGCTAAATGCGGCGCGGACAGGTCTGTGAGACCCAGCTGGTAAAAGATAAAGAGGGGATTCTCTATGGGCGGGACTCGTGAGGCTGCACAGCACACAATGGACAGAATCGCTCTCAGTCACTGGTCAGTTTAACCCAGTGAGATCGAAAAAGTAACCAGTGGAGAGCGGTTTAAACTGGTCACGGTTTTACTCACAGATGGGGCTTAGTTTGGTCATGGGGTCACGCCCCCTAGTACGCTCACGGCTGATCATATGCACTCCCCAGGAAGGCGTTGGTGCTAAAGGCACAGAACCAGAGTGGTGAGGCGTACGGCGTGCTGCAGCGGCTGCAGGTGCTCTGCGAGGACGCCCGGAGCACTGAGATGGCCATCCGGTGAGCAGGGCTGTGAGGCGCGGCTAGGTGGCTGCATGGTGACCGCAGAGAGTTAGCATGCTAAGCTAGAAACAAGCAGACCCTTAACTACAAAGGACTAGGTCAATCTTCTAAGCATACTATAAATCAATGGACACAAAAAAGAAAAAAAAGCACCTAACCGGTCAATCATATG